>JAKNRG010028180.1:590-12915 GCA_024706555.1 Mandevilla sanderi x Mandevilla atroviolacea | reverse complement strand
GGGAATTAGTACTCATTATTAATGATATTACAAGGATTTACAATCAACATCACTGAAGGATATCGTAGAACACTAAAAAGGTAAATGGGATTTTGCAAAATTAGCTTTGCCTATGAACATATCCAAGAGGATGGGTTCTTGAATAGAAATTTGCCCTCTAATGTTGAGTAGCTTCTTCCTTGGGCCGTCCTTGGGCTTCGGCTTCGGCTTCGACTGGGCCTCCTCCTTGAAAGGTCTTGGGCCTGCAGACAAGAGGACTAAGAAAGGTGATGGGAAGTTTTCCAATACCACTCAGATGGCAAAGTCAGTAAATAATTTGATTCCCTTAATCTTAACAATAGTTGAGACAGAGTAAATGCACTTACCTTACAAGGGAATATATTGAATACTTTTATAGGCGCATGGGACTACAAGGTGGGCACAAAAGTGTGATGTGGGATTAATGTCTTACAATACAGAGGGTGTGACTATAGGGCCTTGTCATTAAGGCCCTTGGGCCAAGCCCAATTGTGCTTTGTGCACGATTGAGGTGTTACACACTATATGTCCTTTCAAAAAATAATTAAGAGGACAAGGGACAAAATCGGAGTGGATGAGTTTAGTGGGCCGGGGCGAGGCTTTGGCCGTTTGTGGTTGCAGGTGTTGCCCGCCTCATGTGAAAGGAGGGCTCCGGCCACATAAGCAGGCATCGGCCACTAAGTCCGTGTGTATGATTAACTGAATACGCATGGCCTTGGGGTTTAGCCCCGGCCATAGGCCTTCTGCCCATTCAAAATGAAGAGAGGGTGAATGTCTCGAAACGATGGGAGTAATCATGCCGTTTAGGGTTTCGAAGTGATAATTGGCAGGAGTGTCACGTCGCAATGAATGCGCAATGACGTGAGAGTAGGGGAAGTTGGTTGGCAGCCGTGTGCGAGACACGAGCGAGGAGGTTTCGGCCATGTCAGCAGCTCGAGGTGAGCTGATGGCTTATGGGTGAGCCGTCGTTTCAGTTTTGAAGGCTATAAAATGGCGGGGGTTTGGGTCGGAGAAGCACTTTGGGTTCTTCTTCAACCAAACTCTCTTTGTGCTTAAGCAGCAACAAGCAAAAACACTTGATTTGGTGCGATTTGCTCGTTCATTCTAGCAAAATCTAGTGAGATTCTTGTTCCTCATATCGTGACGAGCAAGAAGATTCAATTTTTTAAGCAAAATTGACTAGAAAATTGTGTCTTTGGGTGATTTACAGCATCTCTCTGGTATTTGAAGTTCTTCCTTTGCTGTTGTATCAATGGCTTTCGGAAGAGGTATTTGATATGTTTTTTGAGTTTTGCTTTTGTTTATTGTAGATTCGGTTACCTATATATCCGAAGCCATGAGTTCAAGCAGCAGCAAAAGTACGTCGAGCACAGCTTCGGCCAACGATGAGATTGTGTATGCCTTAGGGTTAGTGATGGGGGGCAACCATCCCGGAGTTTTGCCTTATGCAGAAAGATACAGCTATAAAGGAACAGAATATGACTTCCCCATAATGAGGGAGGGGGTTCAGCAGCCAGGGTAAGATATACAGAGTCATTAGTGAGGGTGGCTCCTCCTCATGATGAAGCTCTAGGAGTAGCTTATGATGAAGGGCCAGAGGGTAGGGAGGCCCAGTATAAGTCTGTGGTGCGTAAATGACGTAGCCTTAAGGAAGTGCAGTCGGGGTATGACATCCCGGAGGAGTACTTGCTACTGAGGCCGGAGGAAGGAGGAAGGAGAAAGGATTGACACATCTCCGGAGGGTACGTTGACTAGTTATGTTAGTCATTTAAATGAGGGGCTTCTGTTTCCAGTGCTTCCCCTTTTCAAAAATATTCTCTGATATTTTGGGTTGCAACTAGGACAATTGGCCCCTAACATTAGAAGGATAACCACAAGGTTCATCATTGTATGTGAAGCCTGTGGAGTAAGGATAAGTTTGGAGCTATGGCGGAGGTTCTTTTATTTGTCACAGAAATTTGGGTCGCATGAAGGTCGGGGCTTCTTCTATATAACAAATAGAGCTAATGTAAAGACAGTATGCTCTGGACCTTCCAGTGTGCACGAGTGGAAGAATTAGTATTTCTACGTAAGTCGTGAGAGCTTCACCGAAAGAGGGCTTAGCCCTACATGGAACACACGTAGAAGTGTGAATAATGAGGTTCCTTGCGAAGCTGGGGAGTATGACAGCAAATACATTTGGCTATGCTGCTTTGAGTCTACCCTTATGCTTCGCGAGAATTGGCCGGAAAGAATACTTACGAGCTGCAGCCTAGTTTTTTGTAATGAGCCGAGCCTGAAGTTGCTAAGTATGTGGTGGTGATGAAGCTTCGGAGTTTTTTGCTTTTAGCTATATGTTTGTCTTTGTTTTGAAATCTTTAGTAAGGTTTAACTTTGTCCTCATGTTTTGCAGGAACTGACTTGATTGCCATATTGGATCAGGCCCAAGGCAACAAGCGAAAGCAACATGGTAAGGACCTTTTAACCGAACCCTACGTAATAATGTCAAAGCCTCCCCAACACCTTACTTACTAGTTTGAAACTGATTTGCATGGTTTATATTATGTAGCAGGGAGAGGGAAAGGCAAGGAAGCCGCTGGAGCTGCTGGCGGCCAGAAAAGAACAAGGGTTACAACCGGTGCTGGTGCTGGTAGGGGAAAATTGTCTTTAGGTGGTCCTGCCCGGGCAGCAACGGCCCAAATGAGTGTGCCAGCTAAGAGACCTCCGGCTACAGTTCTGGTAACATCATCATCCGCAGCTACGCTAGCCAATTGGGGCAAGAGGCCTGTAGAGGAGGCAATGTCACCCCCATTCAGTCCGGAGTCAAGGGGGCCGAATTTCAGGCCAGACTGGGGAATTCAGGAAGGGGATAGGGTGAGTACTCTGGAGATGGCTTCGTAGTTCTTATCTCACTGCCTGACCCCAAGGCAGTGGGAATTATATGAAGATGTAGGGTCGGAAATATTAATTCGAAACCTAGCACTTCGGAGTGTACATGTAAGAGCTGAATTCCGCTTTTGTTTGTTTTGCTGCATATATGTTTTTTGTTTTCGTAAAGCCTGAATGTCCTTCGGTGACATTCTTCTGTTTTGCAGGCTTTCGGTGTGGCTCAAGGTCTAATTGCTAAACACGTCCACTTGGACGGTGTGAACCGAAAGCGGGGTGGGGACATAAGAAAGATGAAACAGGAGGCAAAGGCCTCTCAAGCTAAGTCCGATGAAATCCAGCAACTGAAGGAGCAGCTGGCTGCGGCTGATGCATCCGTGAAGGCAAAGGAAAAGGAAAAGTCTGCAGCCTAAGCCATTCGTAAGCTGGAGGAAGAGGGTTCAAAGCTTCGGGAGAAGTTGAAAAAGATTGAGGGGCACCTCGCTGAAGAAAGTGCGGCCAGGGACAACTGGGCCAAAAGCTATGAGAAGCTTCGTCTAAAGTATAAAACTCCGGATGGAAAAATCAATGAAGAAGTGGAGAATACTGTCATTCGAGGCTTCCTGCAGTTAGAGAAGTTCTCGAATATGTGGCTCCGACACTCCAACGCCTCCCTTCGGTGTGCCTTTCACCGAGCCAATGACCAAGTAGTGGCTAAATACCCTGACTTCGAGTTTCAGGCTCCGGTCAGTGGGTTTCTGTAAGAGCCAGCTACTTTGGTCCCAATGCCATAGGATGAAGGGTTCGTGTTGGAGGCTTCAACAAGGCCGTATCCATCGCTGGAGCCTGAATCAAAGGAAGAGGAAGGAGGAGAACAAGAAGAAGGCCCGGTGGACACAGGTGCAGCAATTGAATCAGCAATGGATGTTGCTCCCATTACCTCCGTGCCTCCTGTTGTGGATTTAGATGACTCTTGTGGCCCCTCTTCATAACAATTATCTTTGTGTAGGCAAATAGTCCATGGTCATTTAAAGACCATGGACTTTGACTTGTTGGATTTTGTAATGCTAGATTAGGATAGTAGGATTTTTTGTAAGTGTAAATTGTAGTAATGAAATGAAAATTTCTCTTTCATTTAGCTTCGTTTGTCGGATATGTGTTTGAAATTGAGTATAGGATGTGCAATAACTCAAATTGAATAAGAAATCATTTGTATTATTACATTGCACGAGTACAATCATAAAGAAGTTTAACTATTTAAAAAGTACATCAAGGGTATTATTTCCGCAAATTAGCAGCGTTCCAAGAACTCGCCAACTAATTTCCATGCATGTCTTATAGCCGAAAGCTACCATTTTCATTATCTTTAACAATTAAGTAAGGTCCTTCCCAAGTTGCGTCCAACTTGCGGGCGGGGTCTTGCCTACTGACTTCATTCTTATGAAATACCAAGTCACCAACCCAAAGGTGTCTCGGACGAACCCTCTTATTGTAAAACTGGGCCACTTGCCTCTGGTAATAAAGTTATCTTACGACTGTTCGCGTTCGAGTTCCTTCCAGTAGGTTGAAATTTTCTACGAGCTTCTGATAATTACTTTCAGCATCGAAAAAATCAACTCTGGTGGATAGGCTTCCTATTTCCACAGGGATGAGTGCGTCTGTGCCAAAACAAAGGTGGAAGGGAGATTCCTTCATTCTTGAATGTGGGGTAGTACGATATGACCAAAGAACATTAGGGAGTTCTTCTGCCCACTTTAGTTTGGCTGCGTCCAGCCTCTTCTTGAGGCCTTGCAAAATTGTCCTGTTGGTGACTTCAATAAGGCCATTGGTCTGTGGATACCCGACTGACGTGAATCGATGATCAATATGCATCTCTGCTCAAAACGTACAGAACACTTGCACGGTGAATATGGATTAGCACTTGGGGTATACGAATCTTGTGATGACCTTCTCCCAGAAAAGTCCTTCACCTTCTTAGATGTGATGAAAGATAGGAGTTTGGCTTCAACCCATTTAGTGAAATGGTTGATGGCCACAACCAACTGATCTTTGGATTCAACTGCCTTCGAGAAAGGGCCCAGCAAATCCATTCCCCATTGATAGAAAGGGATGGGTGTGCTGAGGGCTCGAAGTTCGGATGTGGGGAGGTGGTGGATGTTGTCATGGATTTGGCACTTAGTGCGTTTTTTGACCAATTCTTTGGCATCGGCTTCAATAGTAGGCCAAAAGTATCCTGTGCATGACTTTGTGAGCAAGGCTTCGTGAACCAATGTGAAAGCCGCATATGCCTTCAAGGACTTCCCTTAGGATGTAGTTGCCCTCCTCGACTGTGACACATTTGAGCAAAGGTCAATAGGCAGCTCTACGGTAAAGCTGGTTGTTTACCAGGACGTACCGTGTTGCCTTCGCCCGTAGTTGCTTAGCTTCGGCTTTGTCGGCAGGGAGGGTGCCTTTTTGTATGTAATCAAGAAGTGGGGTCAGCCATGAAGTGGAGTCAAAAGGAGTTAAGATTTGCTCCATATCTATGGACTTTCTAGTCAAGGGCTCCATCCACTTACTTTGCATGTGGGTGCCTACTTTGAGCTTAGACAGGAAGTCGGCCTGCACATTATCAGTGCGCAGCATGTGTTCGACCTTAATGTAGGTAAAACTTTTGAAAAGTGTTTGAGCTTCGGCCAAATATTTGGTCATGTTGTCTTCTTTAGCCTCATATTCCCCATTTATTTGACCTGCCACGACCTGTGAGTCTATTCATGCAATCAGGTTCTGAACCCCGAGCGTTCGATTTTGTTGAAGGTCTACTAGGAAAGCTTCGTATTCAGATTCATGATTGGTGATGAGCACATGGTACTTTAAAGCGTATAATGTTTGAATGCCTTTTGGGCTTACCAAAATAATGCCTGTGCCCTTAGTATCAACAACTGCGAATCCATTTGTGTTAAAGGGTCCAGCAGTCATGTAGAGGGGGTGCGCATGTATCAGGCTTATTAGTATGGGCCAGTATAGGTGAGGTACATTCCAGGACAAAATCAGACAGTACCTGTGCCTTTATTGCTTTGCGCGGGAGGTAATGGATATCGAACTCAGAGAGTTCGATTGCCCAGCGCATGAGGCGGCCAGCCAGGTCCGGCTTGTGGAGTATTTGCGTAAAAGGGGCATTGGTTAGTACCTGGATAGTATCTGCTTGGAAATATGGACTAAGATTGCCGGCTGACATGAGCACCACAAGGGCGTGTTTTTCCAAGACGTTGTATCTAGTTTCGGCCCCCTGCAAGATATGGCTAGAACCTCTTTGGGCGTATAGAACCGAGCTGACAGCCATATCTGAGACCGAAAGGTAGAGAGAAATGGTTTCACCAAGAATAGGAGAAATAAGAAGGGGGGAGAGCCTAAGTAAGCCAATGAAAATGGTTTAGAGGAGCGAACTACCTAGAAAAATGGGACGGCCTTATCTCCTACCTTTTAGAGGAATCGGCTGAGAGCTGCGATTCTCCCGGTAAGGTGTTGTACTTCTTTGACCTTTGTCAGAGGCTGCATCTCTACCAAGGCTTGAATCTTGGCTGGATTAGCTTTAATGTCACTTTGGGAGACCATGTAGCCCAAGAATTTTTCGACGGCTACTCCAAAACAGCATTTTTTAGGATTCAGCTTGAATCCATATCTTTGCATGGTTGCCAAGGTTTCTTCAACGTCATCAACAATAGTACTAGCAAAAGGGGAATTGTTGAGGATGCCATCAACATAGGCCTCCACGTTCCGTCCCAACTGCTTGGTAAACATGCTGTTGACCATATCCTGAAAATCAACTCCTGCATTCTTGATGCCGAAAGGCATTCATCTGTAGCAAAAGAGGCCATGCGGAGTCATGAAAGATGTTTTCTCTTCATCTTCTCTGGCCATCTGTATCTGGTGGTAGCCCTTGTAAGCGTCTAAGAAGCAAAGGGAGGAAAATTCGGATATGGCATCTACAAGTTGATGAATTCGGGGGAGGGGGAAAGGATTTTTGGGGATGGCCTTGTTAAGGGAGGTAAATTCAATGCACACCGTCCATGCATTGTTGGGCTTCGGCACCACTACAAGGTTTGAGAGCCACTGAGGGAATTGGACCCTACGGAAGATGCCTGCTTGGTGCAACTCCTTGACTTCATCTAGTAGGGCCTGGCGTTTGTCCTCGGGGATGGGACGCCTTTTTTGGATGACAGGCTTGACGTCCGAGGAGATGCCGAGACGGTGCTCTGCAAAGGCTCGGGGTGCGGATCCAAGTTCAGAATTGTTCCAAGCAAACACTGACTCACACCTGGCCAACACATCAACTAGCTAAAGCTTCATCCAAAGTGGGAGGGTTTGGCCGATTCGGATTTTTCTTTCGGGAGCAGCTACATTAATCTGGTACTCTTCAAAGTCATCAAATGTTTGCAGCCTCTGTTCTTCTACATCATCCTCCACCTGGCATTTAGAGGATGAAGGTTTCGAGTTGGAAGAATCTAGAGGGGCTTGGCAATAGCAGTGTGATAACAGGTATGGGCAGCCTGAATATCTCCTTTGATGATGTAGTGCTTTCCATTCGCCATGGCGATCATCTCATTGCGGCAGGCGCTCACGGCTGCTTCCATCTTATTCAGACCAGGTCTGCCCTATATAACGTGGTAGGAGGAAGAGGAATCAACAACTACAAACTCACAGGGATCAACCCTAGTCTCTCCTTCTAGGCCCCATTCTAATGGCAAGCTGATGGTGCCCATGGCATAGGTAGTGTCGCCGAAGAAGTCAATGAGAGGGATTCGACTGGTGGTGATTGCAGAATCTTCTAACCCATCCTTGTAAAAGCCTCATAGTATAGGATGTTGGCGGAGCTACCTGTGTCCACCAAGATGCGCTTCACCATGCAACCTGCTATTGAGAAGGAAACCACAAGCGGTTGAGCATAATTAATTACATTTTTATGGCTGACCTTCTGCTTTTTGTTTGGTTGCACTTCAAATTGAGAGTGAAAGTCAGAGATCATGTCGATGACTCTCGGCTTGGGGGCTTCGGCCGGGACTGGCCTTGGATTAGCTCTATACTTCGGGGCTGCTTGAGTAGTGACCACGAACTGTTGCAAGTGGCCCGCCGGACAGCATCTTCAATCTCCCTTTTGAGTGCTTAGCATCTGTCTGTGTGGTGGCCATGGTCCCAGTGGAAGTGACAGTACTTGTTTGTGCTCCGCTGCTCCAGAGGTGATAGCATAGGTGTGGGCGGAGTTAGGATGTTCTGATTCTCCATGCTTATTAAGATGAAGGACCTTGTCGCCGTTAATGGGGTGAAGTTGGGGTTTGGCAAGTTAGGCCAGGGGCGCCCCGATGACGATTGTGTTGTCGCTGATGGTGGCGCTGGTGTGGGTCATCTTGCCGCTGCTGTTGCGGCTACTGTGGGGCAGTAGGTGCAGGGTCTGGCTTTGGTGGAGGGAGGGCGAGCATTTGTGGCTGCTGTTGCTGTGGCCTTACGAGCTGGTTCGGGGCCGGAGGACCTGAATTGTTGCCCTTGTTGAACTTAACTTTCTTGTTGCCCCTATTGTCTACCTTGAAGTATTCATCTTTCTTAAACTGCCGCAGCTCTCACTTGAAATCCTCCATGCTATCGCCAACAATCCACTTGCCCACTCTGGTTAGGAGATCAATTATAGTTTCGGGCTGTTGGATATTGAGCTTCTTGGAGTAGTAGCCTAGTGCTAGGCTATTGATGAAGGCCTCGACGTATGTTAACTCTATACAGTTGTAGACTGTCAGAGCTTCATCGTTGAACCTCTTGAAAAATGTTGCCAGTGTTTCGCCCTGTTTCTGCTAGAGGTTGTGGAGGTGAGTCCAGGGCCTCATATGGGATCTGCTACCTGCATAGTGCTACAAGATCATAGTGCCTATCTGTGAGAAGCTGTAAATGGAGTTCGGAGAAAGTGAAGCGAACCAATCTAACGCTCAGCCAGATAAAGTATTGGGGAAGCATCTGCACAGGAACTGGTCATCGGCCGTAAACATGACCATTGCGATGGTGTAATGCTTGAGGTGGTTCTTTGAGTCAATGGCCCCATTGTACCGGTCCATCATTGGGGGTTTGAAGCCTTCTAGGAGTGGCTGCGAGCAGTAGTCCCTTCTCAACGGGTTAGCCTCCAGTATATTCTATTAAGCCTTCGGCTGAGTGAACTTAGGGAGAATGGGGTTTACTTGGCTCTGCAGCTCATTGATCTGTGCTTGCAGGGCTGGATTATTGCCCATTGAAGGAGATGTGAGGTGGCGATAGGTTAGCAGGGAATGCTTGTGGGAATTCTGGTGGATTAGATGGTGGGAAGGAAGGGTTGTTTATGGGCGCTGAATTGGCTGGTGCAAGAGTAGTGGGTGGAATCGGCTGTGGCGTAGCCGCAACTGGTGGAGGTTGCTGAGCAGCCGGTTGGAGAACAGGTGAATGAGTGTTGGCCTGTGGGAGGGTCTGGTTGGTGCTAGAACCCTCCTCCTCTACAAGCTCAAGAAGAGGAGCTGGTCGAGAGGAAGTATGGGCTCTGCGCCGACAGGACAGAAAAGTTTGAAATTCTTGTGGATTTTGCCTAGCAAACTGCAAGGCTTCATCAGGAGTTGACACGTTAGATTGAGTAGCCCACATTCTGCTGTGTAAGGTTTCTGATCCTGGGTAGGATGTAGCTTCATGGCTAACCTCCGTGTTGTACCTAGTGCCGGACCCGTAAGATACTAATTTCAATGGTCGGTTCCTAGGTCTGATTGGGGGCTAGGGTATGTTCCTGTGAGGAGGTCCTGTGGGTGCCTCGGATGGGGCCGAAGGTACCGCAATGGTGGGCTAGGAAACCTCCTGCGGCAGGGTTGTGTTGGGTTGGTTTTGTTGGCTCATGTTTGAGGATGGGTGTATGAATGAAAATTGCAAAAAGGAAAAAATTGGCTTATATGTGGAACGAGCTTAAAACGGTGGGTGCCAAATGATGTTGAGTAGCTTCTTTCTTCGGCTTCGGTTGGGCCTCCTCCTTGAAAGGTCTTGGGCCTGCAAATAAGAGGACTAAGAAAGGTGATGGGAAGTATCTCAAAATCACTCCGATGGCAAAATAAGTAAATAGCTTAACTCTCTTAATCTTAATAATAGTTTAATAAAGTAAATACACTTACCTTATAAGGGAATATATTGAATGTTTTTGTAGACACAAAACCACAAGATAGGAACAAAAGTACGACGTGTAATTAATGTCTTATAATACAAAAGTGTGATTATTGAGCCTTGTTATTAGTGCCCTTGGACCAAGCTCAATTGTGCTTTGGGCACGATTGAGATGTTGCACACCACCCTTCTTCAATAGTGTTCATCCGTCACTATTCCTCATTCATGAGCCTTATGTCCCCCATCAAAGCTTGGATAACATTTTACACTTATGTCCCCCATCAAAGCTTGGATAACATTTTAGACATCTCTCACTAGAGGATTATCAATGCTATGACTATCTATCAATGGAAGTGAACATTTCCTGCCATCAATTATCTGGAAGAAAAAAGAACAATTAATACCGTCAAGAATAAGATAAGAATTGTCGTTCCGTTATTCCAAAATCAAGGAGAAGTTTGAGGATTGACCAGAGCCAAAGCTGTTCATTTAGATTTACAGCAATCATTGCTCGTTGATTTTGACTTTTTAGTTTTCATTGACGGTAAGAGAAAACATTGACGGAAACAAACTACAGATTGGCTTAAGTTGATAGGAATCAAAATTGTGAAAATTTTTACAGAATCCGTAGTTTTTTTTTATATTCTTTCTTTGCGCATATCAAGATAATTATGTACTCGCAGAAAACCAAGAGCGAAGCCCCTAGTTTAACCTTCTGTAAACTTACAGCAAAGGAAAATTTTATACATGGTGAAAAAAAAAAAGAAAAAAAATCCCGACGGACCTCTCAATGATCTTTGTTCTTGATTACTTCCAAATTGTCGGCCTCTTTCACATGGGCAACAAAATGGCACCGATCTTCGGTTTGGACCTTCCTCTTGCGGAGATACATCTTCACGTAGAAATTCAAGAAGAGCAAAAGAATGGCTCCATTCAGCACAGAGTTGAATATCCAGGCCCCCATGCCATTGCAGCCTCCCTTGATGATATGTAGCAACAGCACCCCGACATGGCACACCAAGTTGCAGCCCAACAGCACTATCTGGCAGTTCACCACAAACGGGAAGCATGCGCAGGGCAACCCTATTGCCGTCCAGAATCTGTAGCCGTACACCACGGTGTAAATAAACGTCGTGAGGAGAATTGCCAACACTTGAAAAGATTGAGAAAATTCAAGCCACAAGAATGACATGAAAATTAATATAGAGTGATTGAAGAGCTGGAAAAAAGAGAGCTTCCGACGTCTGAGAATGGTGAAAAAGGTGCGGAGGATGTGCAGAAATCGAGAGAGGTAGTAGATATAGGACCAGAAGAACACCCGTCCAGAAGGGCGCGTTCCCAGAGGGAAACAGAGGAACCACTGAAAAGGGGTGGTCTTGGTGCGGCGCCAAAACCAACGGGTATCACGGATCTCGGCGGCGGAGGAGAGAAAGATTCCCGCGAAGATAGTCACTGAGATGAGAGCCATGGAAAGTGAATGAAGCGCCGGGAGGGGCCCCAGAGGGAGAGGCCGCCGGTTGCTTCGGAAAAGGATAATATTGAGAAGAAGGTGGACGAAGACCGAAAAGGCGACATAGGCGGCGATGGAGGTGACCACAAAAGACCATGTAGAACCCCACAAATTGTCATGGCTCCAACGAAAGCCAACTATTGCCGGATGCTCAGATAGATAATACCTAAGGCTCTGAATCAGAATCATCATCGACGATCACAAGAACCAGCAGCTCCTCCTCCTTATCTTTTGCAGATTACTTAATATATAGGATTGGGGCAAGTAAACTAGGATTTTTTTGCTCAATAATTGGTACAAAACATGATAAACACGAACATGAAATTGTAAAAGGAATTTCTAATACCTCTGCTTTACAATATAGGAAAATCAACATACGTTTCTGTTCCTTCCCAATACCGACCTCTCCCTCTCCCTCTCCCTCTCCCTCTCCCTCTCTATGCCAAAATATGAAGTTTTTTTTCCTTATTTTCCTCTTGTAAAAGAGAGAGCAGATCTCTTGGTATTGTGCAAATGATTGATTGAGAGAGGCTTCATTAGGGGGCTGTTGGGCTGAGGTTTTAGAAGAAATTGTGGAGCTTACAAAAAAAAATAAAAATGGTGAACCCACCACTTAAGGGCCCCACTGTCCTGCCCATTAGAGCTCGTACATGATGTAAATCGTGAAATGTGTCTTATTAAGTCGTGGATGATGTAAATCGTAAAATGTGTCTTATTAGGTCTAGAGTAGGGACCTGTCATTTAATTTCTACTGACAACGAAAATAATTTATGCGACTTGACAGAATTTGAACTTTCACACACAAGGTGGAGTGTAGAAATT
>JAKNRG010028166.1:655-11478 GCA_024706555.1 Mandevilla sanderi x Mandevilla atroviolacea | reverse complement strand
ATTCATAACTAACGGCCAAACATCCACCAATCTACACCATATGTGCATTGTTTCTAGAATATTTACATCATATTTCCAAGAAGCAATAGATATTACTGTATCCTGAATGTACTAACTACAATGTTCATGCTTTACTTCTTCAACTTCGTCAGAACCATGGGTGCCATGTGGGATCCATCATACACAAATTCCGAGGAGTCAATGCAGATTCAACTAACTCGGCAACCCCTCTCTGCACAGATTGTGGAGGATCTACAGCATTTTCGTCCTAATCCAAAGAATCAATAACAAGTCAGGGGAGATGGAATGCCACATCACTTCAAAATGTAAATAAAAATAAGTGACAAAAAAGGTGGTGATGGATTTAAAATAGACAACTGAAACAAAATTTTAGTAACAGCTACACTTGCAACAACATAACAGAGAAAGAAGACAATTCCATACCTCTTCAGAGATGTGCTGAGGGGCTATCCCACTAATGCGGCCAATAACATGTTCAACATTGATGCTGATTTTCTGTTTCAAGTCAGCCGGGTTCAGACCACCCCCTCCAACAACGGGGCCCAAAGGCATCATCCCAAGGGGTCTTCTCCAAGACCAAGATAACAGCTCATCCCTAAAGAACATTGCGAGATGATGCCATAGATGTTGGCTTTGCTGCAAAAGAATTAAGTAAACATATTTCAGACGATTAAACAAGAAGAGTACTTGCATATAGGGACCTGTATCTCTACAAAACTCACTTTAGGTGAGATGACAGCCTGTGCAGCAGCACACATGTCAGAAACAATAAGACCTTCAACTCCGAAATGTGAAAAGAATTGTTGCAAATTCCTGGTCAAGCGGAAGGGCACTGGTTCATTGAACTCAATCATCCCATTTGCATCATATGCTGGATGAAAATCTGTTTGGAATATTTTCCCAGTGTTCTTAGCAAACAATATCTTGTTGGGGGACCTTCCACCAATTTGTAACATGTAGGACATGAAGCTTGAAAGAGCTAACTGAACAGCGAATTGCTTTTTGAAGGTCCACAAGTGGTTTCCATTCAACAATGTCTTATACATGTACTGTGAGAATATGCTATCTGTGATGTGGTTTTTCGTTATATCATTATAAGCTTGAAGGCGGAGATCAACTACAGCTTCTGGTGTTATCTGGCCTGATATTGCTTGGTTCAATTGCTCCTTGAAATATGTGATAGGGTGGTCTGCTTCTCGATCATTCCTTGCACAATGGTTCTCATATACCTCAAGGAAGGTACTATACATCAGGTCATCCTCTACCATGCGAACCTAGTCAAAGAAGTCACAGATAACAATAGAATCAAATGACCATAATCAGGTTAAACAAATTTTCCAGCATGGCGGACAGACTAAGTCCCTGGTCAGAAAACAAGAATAATCAGCAAAAGCCCATAAAATGAGATATAGAAGAGTTAATATGCTTGTCATTCTGATTAAAATCAAGCCCCTCTTTTAACAGAAATACCATAAAACAAACCTACTTGAATGAAAAGGTATCATAATTCAAGCCAAGAAGAATCTGTCACCTGTGACCACACTGGTATAATGATGGGTGTGTGGATGCATATATGCCGGCGTCTTGATTCCTTGTGCTTGTCGAACATGCGATTCATAACACGGAAAAGTTGCAAGATTCGTTCATCACTCCTGGCATTTGGAGTCAAAGATGTTTGCACAATGAAATGACGCTGAGAGCCATCAGACCCTATTAGAGTCAACCGCCGGAAACTGCTGCCATGTCTTCTCACAATTGGGACATCTGCTCCAACTCTGTCCAGCTTAACTGTATGATCAGGTGCCACTTCCTAATAGAGACAAGAGAACAGACAAATTTTCTAAGGTTCCTTGCCCAAACACAATATTGAACAAAGTTGAAGAATTCAATGACCAGAAATGACAAATACCATCAAAGATTCAATATCAATTACCCAGCAAAATATTTGTCTTCAAGCTTAACGCATGCAGTTTCATTCGAGTAACATAAGAGGAAAATTCAACTAACCTGATCTGTAAAATATTGTCCGGGAACTTCCACATCAACAACGTGAAAATCTCGCAATACCCTGCTCTCATCTTCCAACTTTAGAACAGCTGGGAATCGATCCTCAACGTTGCTCTGTAAAACATTTTTCCAGTGCTTCAAACGCTCGGTCAATTCAGAAAGGGTAGCAGGAAATGTGGCTGTACTTTCTGGATCAAGATCGCGTTCAAACTCCTGCTTGTACTCTCTCACAAATTCAACGTGTTTATTCACAGCATCAGCTGAAAAGCAAGCTCGGCAAACACCAGAAAGTTCCTTCTTCAGAGATTGCGGCACTTCTGCAGTGGTGACTGTCGGATACTTATAACAACGATGAAGCAAAGCATTAACCACTGCCAATAATCTCTCCTCAGGTAACGTAACAAACCTTGAACCTATTTCTGTGAGCAAGATCTGCCACCAGGAGAAAGAAATCAACAATTTTGAACTACAATTCCCAGGTCACACAAACAAACAAGGACTTTAGCTATAAAGTGTGGCTGAATCCACTGCCCCGAAAAACATTACAACAAAAGTAAACACAAGTCGACGATAGACCCTGGTTCATTCTCCACACCTAGCTAGCCAAACACCAAAACCCCCACATGGCAGCAAAAAAAGATATGTAAAAAGGGAATAAGGAAAAATCAGTTCCATACGCAGAAATTGAAGCATCGCCTAAGGACCATAAGAAGATACCTCGAGTTCACTAGCAAGATTATTATGTTTGCTTCTCAGAGTCTCCATTATATCTTTTGCAGCATCAAAAGCACTGGCTACCAAGGTCAAAGCACCATTACGCCTCAATGTGCTCTGACCACCATCATTAGATGCTGAAGTCTGATGGAGTGCCTGCTCACCCCCTCCCATGTTGCCTTCAGCAGATGACCTTTCAGGTTCTTGTGCCTGAGAGCTACTTCCATCATGAGATGCAGCACCACCACTAGGTTGACTTCCGGGATGAAGCTGGTTATCAGAAGCCATCTGACCTCCACTCTGACTGGTCACTCTTGCATTTCCATCAGCCAAGCCCATAGATGGAGTGGCGTTAGTGCCAGCTATATTTTGCTGCATTCTTTGCTGAGCCATTGCCATTCTACCATATTCGGATTTACTGGCAACATCACGACGTTCAAGCAGATATGTGCGAAGCCAGTAATATAATGCCTAAAGATTAAAACAATAAATGTCAATGATAAACTCACAAGAAACAACCGACTGTCCCAAAAAAACCACCATTTTACCTGGGGATATGCACTGGAAATTTTCAGTAAAACAAGTTTGCAATGTGGAGCTTCGGTCTTCTGCAAGGAAAGTAACAGCTGAGGAATCCAAGAAAGCCAGACCCAGTGTGGTATTTGGTCCAAATACTTATCAAACGCCCTTCCCACAGGTTCGTTGGGTGTATCAAAGCTAAGTAGATATAGCACACGAGCTATATGGCTTCGGGAATTAGGAATCCCAAATTTGATGCCTTGAAGGAAGCAGCTTACAGCGTATTCCAACCAAATCTCATCACAAGTTTCCTTGAAAGCCTGAACAGAAACAGATATTTAACAGTTCAAGTTATCTGTACATTATAGTTCTGAAAATCAAAAAGCAAAAAGAGTTCACCATGTCACAATAATTTCCCCAGCTAATCCACCCTTTTGGCAAGTTCTTGAAGAGGGTGATAGCATTTGAATATGCAAGGTTGGCACCTTCACAATCATTAAGTTTCAACAGGAAATCTCCCTTGAGACGATAAATCTCAGCTTTATGTTTAACAGGAAAATATTCCAGATTAGTACTCTGGATCAAATTAAGACCACTCGTAAGCTCTCCCTTCATTTCAAGATAAGCCTTGGCCTGTTCCCTTATTTTGACAAAGGCCTCCTGCAAGCATATGGTAAAGGAACCTATGAGGCAAATATATTCTTTCTCATCATTCTTTATGAGCCACCCTTATTCTCAAGCAGATATAATACAGACAAAATCAATAAAACAGATCTACATGTAAGTGGTGAAATAAATACAGACCTGAACTTCCATGGTTGAATGCCCATACATTTTCTCAAGTACTGATACACATACATCGTGAAGACCCTGCTTACGGGCTATATGGGCAAGCTTATTCACATTCCATGCCTTGTCACGATAACCTAAGTGATGCAATTGTGAATTTGTATTACTAAAATCCTTAAATGCATCAATGACTGAATTATAAATTTCATTCCTCCACTGAAGAAGATCACACCAAACAGACATATTGTCCCAATCATTTGGGGTTCTAAGTCTCCAGGTCTCTAGGATGTCCTTAAGATCTGCATATAGGCCAGGAGCAGAATTTCCAGAAGGCTTGTTTCCGTTGGCTATATCCACAATAATTCTAGAAGATTCTTGAACTTCAACTAATTGCTGAAATTGCTGCAGCAAAGGTATTCTTGCATGGATAGACATCTCAGGCAATTGCCACCATTGCTCCAAACCAAGATCAACACCTTTACCAACAATGTTTTCGGCTTCTGTCACACCATTTACATTCTTCTCATGAAGAGTGAAGTATGCTTGGATTATACGAAGTTTAGGAGTTTCTTCTACTTGTGCCTTTGGCATAACATGGTCTTTCAAATGTCCCCAATCAGGCTGTTTCCAGAGATTATCCAGTAATATCTCATAATTCTCAATATGTTTGCCAAAGTCAACAAGCACATCCCATTGACTGAGTTGACTAGCACAGCAGAGCCACTGCTCCTCCCAAAGACACATCTCAGCTTTTAGCAC
This sequence comes from Mandevilla sanderi x Mandevilla atroviolacea, assembly GCA_024706555.1. NCBI lineage: Eukaryota > Viridiplantae > Streptophyta > Magnoliopsida > Gentianales > Apocynaceae > Mandevilla > Mandevilla sanderi x Mandevilla atroviolacea. Next base: position 6,669 of record JAKNRG010028166.1, on the reverse strand, counting down.
AGTGTTGTTATATGTACCTTGGGTTGCCTTAACCATGGCTTGGTAGAAAAGATTTTGGGCCCGTTGCCAATACCCATGCTGGACAAGTGAAAGTCCTGACCTAGTTTCTGCAGTTACAGATCGTTTTTTCCACAATCCACACCTCATATCTTCTTCATTGAGTAAACGATAAAGCTCAGCAAGTGACTCAGAGCACTTTGTGTCATTCAAGAACAACATAACATGACTTTCCAACAATGCTAATGCAATGTGCCATGCATTGTATGTCTTTCCAATATATTTAATGAGTTCACTAGGCATTCGAGGTTGAGGATGGCTTAACTGGAGTCCTTCTAGCAGAGCTTGCACCACATTTGGCCGCTGTGCTTGCTGTTTCTTATGATAGTCTTTTGACAACAGATTTATCATTGGCTTAGCAAGTGCTACCTGTTCTTCCTTCTGTAAGGTCACCCAAACAATTGGAAATACCAAGACCCACAAATGATATGCAACATTTGAATCTGTGTGTGCCAGCTCTCTCAGCGGAATGACGAGATCAGAAACCTTCAATAAGGACAAAAAGAAACAAGACAACTGAGATCCACAGAAAGAGGGCAGAGGGCTGAACCAGTAATAAAGAGCAATGATTATTTAGCAGGAAACACGGATATCACACCACAAGCAAAATTAGATGGGAGAGGGTGGTAGGTGAGATGATGAGGAGAGCACCAGTAAATATACAAAGAAATTTACAGATAAGAGAGATGTTCATTAGGCTTTTCCAGAGAGCAATGCAATGCAATAAATGGTGACATGTCTGTGATATATGTGAGACATAGTTGAATAAGTTTTAAAGATATCAAAGGAAATAAACTAAAAGCAACAAGCCTTGGATATATGTTATTACTCCAAAGCAGATTCCAATAGATTAGGTTCATCTATCAATTCTATAACAACTGATACCTTAGAACCATAATCTGAACATGAAGCATTGGTAAATTATGAAGAGAAATACCAATCAATACTTCTGGGGAAGCCATTTGCCAAACTTAGTGAAATCTCAAAGACAAATATATTTACCTGAAGCTTGCTCATTTCACTTAGAAAATGTGATTGCTTCAATACAAGGCTATCAAACGTTAAAGGCTCCTCTGAACCTTCTGGGATATCGGTAACCATAGGCTGAACTCCAGTACAATCCGTAATAGAGCCCGAGACCATAAGTGGCGGAACTTTGGCTGAGTTTGGAGCAAGTGTAATTGGTTTGTCCTCAACCAAGATGGCCAAAAGAAGATCAAGGCCTTGTTTCAGCCAAAAAACATCACTTAGTGCTTCCCATTCCTGGATTTGGATTATGTACTGTAGTCTCGTAAACAGTGTCTTCCCCAGAGACTCGTGATAGAGTGAAAAAAACTTCTTCCTCATTTCTGGATCTTTTGCACGTAAACCAAGCAAATATTGCCTCTCCACTTTCTGAAACACTTCTTGACGTAAAGGAAGAGAATATCTGCAATCAATGTTGTTAGCATTGATATCCTCATCAAATCTTCAATAAAAGCCAAAAATAAAAACAGGTTCTTACTTATTTGAGTCGGCACAAAGTCCATAGAGAAGCTCAAGGTATTTCTTGTCCCATTCTTCAACATAAGCAGGTGAAAAGTTCTGCTTATCGACTTGTGAAAGCTTCTGAAGGAAAGAAACTACTTCCTTGGAAGTTAGAAAACTATTAGATGCAACATGCATGCCAGGTTTACCAAAATCATCTTCAATCCATCCTCGTACCACATCCAATATGCAGAGAAGTACAGAAGGATCAGTGCCTTTCTCAGAGAGCAAGGAGTTCAGAACTTGAGTAACAGCACGCTTGCAATCAGGAACAAGCATGACCCTTTCACTTATGAGTTTCAAGACAGATTTCAGATTAGCAATAACTACTCCAACATCAGCACCTTGACGAGAAGAAGTGACTGCAGCATCCGTATCTAATTTCTGACCCTGGAATATCAAACAGATGAGAGGATAGTAAAGAACAGCGAAATAAAGTGAATATGTAAAGATGCTAAGCACATTAAAATCAAAATTTTTATAGTTAACTGTAATGCTGCAGATGAACATACGCTAAAACAACCAGTCAATAGAAAAATCAAATAGAATCTAAAAAAATCATGCAACCTATAGAAACACAATACAGTGTCGGAAGAATAAGATCACTGTTAAGTGTCCACCTTTACAGTTTTTTCCCCTTTGAACCCAGCTCACCAAGATTAAGGAAAAGTTTAAACATAGGAATCTCTGAGTATTATACAATTTATATATAAAATGAAAAAATGAAAAAAACTTAAAAAGACGAAGCACCATTGAGCAATAGAAACATCTTGTTTGATTTATCTCTTTCCAGTAAAGCACTTGTAAAAGGAAGTAATAATAGAACTAAGAAAAGATGTTGCCACATAGAAGGTATGCAAGAGTCAAGTTAGTTAGGGCAAATAAAGACCGTACTTGTTTCACATAGGAACCAGTCGACGCTGTCATATCTCGTGCCAAGCGTTGAAGTACACGAACTAAATTTGAAGGGTCAATGAAGTTTTTCTGCACCTCTGCTAGAGTTTTAATGACATAGAGAACAAAACTTATCATGCTAGCAGAAATATCTTCTCCTGAAGCTTGAGGAGTGGCAACAGAAGCAAGGTGCCTCTGAACAAGCTCCTCCACCTTCTGGTACAATATCTTGACATCCTGCGGGGTACTAGGTGCATCAGGGGGGAATGCAACAGACACCATCTTCAAAAGAGAGCACAAGGACTTCCCAGCATCGAGCATCTTATACTTGAAACAGGGTTCTAGAATCTGCAAGAAAATGGGAGAAGAAATATATACATTAGGGAACCAGGAACAAGAAAAAGATATCATGAACAGCCATACACCAAACTATATACCTGAGAAATTTGGTTAATATTATTTCGGATGAACAGATGTGGTTGCTTCTCCAGAACCTTGTTCATCACATCCAGGCCCTGAGCAAGGGCAGTGGATGGATCCTTCGACTGAGAAGGAGGAATACTACTCAGAAGCTTTTCCAAATAGTTGAATTTCACATTTGCATTTGGCCACACCTCCAGGGCTAGTGACAAGAGCTCTAAAGCTTGCTTGTACATAAGACTTGCTTCTTTATCCTTTGGCTCTATAACTAGTGCTACCTAATCACAGGAAAACAAATTATAAAATATATGCAGCCACAACATCATACTTAAAAGGACCATTTGGACAAACAATAGAACCTACACTTTCTTGAGTTAGATGAGAACATTAAGCTAAGTGCAAAATAAGAAATTGCCACAATGATTTATAATTACATCAAAGGGAGAGCAGAAACTAAACAAAGCCCATGGCTCTACAAGCAGTGTCGGGATTTGGCAAGAACTTCAGGTAAGTTAGCCACAAAGAACCACATATACCCAGACATTGAAATTGCTAATGCCATTAACGATCAGGTACAACAGAATTTACAGAAATACTTGAAGAAGTGAATACAAAAGAGGGGAGGAAAAACTGAGGAAATCATTACTTTCAGCATGAGAAAGGTTATGCATGAAGTTTTCAGCAAGTAAACCTTGGCATAAAACCAGCTCACACAAAAAGAATGTAACAATGGTTGACCAGCCAATTACAAAATTCAGACCGCAAGGTCAAACCCCTGCCCTTATCTTTCACAAGGCCATGCAGCTCTTCTCAAATTATCGCAAGTCAAAGCACGAAGAACTTATCCAATCCAGGAGACAACAAGACCCCCTGGCTCCAGAAGCAAGCAAAAGATCTAGGATGGAAAAGCTTGCATAAACATTACATAGTTGATAGCATAAGGATCCAAGTGGCCCATTAAATGGAGTCAGAGCCATGCTTGTCTCTCCCTAATGTACACAATAGAAATTCAGGGACACAGGTCACTGGAACTATTTGTCCAGATAAGGGGATTAGCAATATTGACAGGCCAAGTCCCCCCACCACCAGATATCGAAACTAGCAAACTATCTGGGATACCAAGTTGTTTTACACAACTGAGAAGAAGAGTTAAAAAGACTAAGATAACCATGCAATAGCATGAGAATAGAAGAGAATAGCCTTACTCTGATTAAGAAATTGATTATCATCTCCTCCATGGCTGCATTAGGCTTGAATTCCTCATCAGGCTGGGCAGAAGATCCCGGAGTCTCAATATTAGGGATAGAAGAGACACCACCAGGTGACATGACTCCAAGGGAGTGAAGACCAGGCTCAACTTTTATTCTTTTACTAGGATCCTCAGTAAAATTGGCGGCATCCATCGGGTGTGAAGGATCAGCAGTAGTTGAGACATGGCTCACTACATCAGTATTGTGACCAGAAGTACCAGGACAAGCAGCAGCTTTCATTTCACTTTGCCTTTGTTTTTCCCAATTAACAACCAATCCAGCAAGTTCGATCGCAAGACGCCTATTCTCAGCCGATATATTGTATGGCAAACCAAGGCGACTGAGAGAATTGACCATCTGAGGCACAAACTGAGCTCTGCAGCTATAAAAGAGATCTGAGTGGCGGACAATGAGCTGGAATATGTGGATGAGATTAGGAATTGAGTGACCTTCCTCAACAAGAATCTTCTTTGTATAGCGTATCCATATGGGCATGCGGGAATCACCCAGAGGAAGTCTCCGAGGAAGTGCTGGCATTAGTATATCAAGAGCCTGTTTAACTAGCATTTTATTCTCTGGCTGGCAAGTTCTCAAAAGTGCAACAAATACCTGCAGTTACAAAAAGATGGTCAGCAGGTAAGAAGAAAATAAAGGTAGATAAGCTTCATAGTATACATACAGATGTAGTTCCAAAAAGAAGCATAAGATGACTACATTGCATTTAATGATATTGTTTTCTGATTAAAGTTCAAAAAAGAACAGAACGGTAGCAAGATTAGAGTTAAAAATGTGTAGCACCTTTAGAACACTAACTTAAAGACAAGATTCTCCTTAATTAACTAATCCTTTGATTGTATTCTAGGAGTACCCAAAAAAAAACAAACGAACAAACACACACAAAAACCAAAACATGTGGTTTGAATATCCAATTCAGAGAATCACCAGAGGACTATGATGCTAACCTTTATGAACTATAATGCATCAGACCAAAAATAATAGCCACAGATATTGATGCCACAACTTTTGTGGAAAAGCATCATGCCATGAGATGCAAATCACTGTTGCAGTGTGAAATAGTAGCAATTAATAACCACAATATTTAGGTTATAAGCAACCTGCAGTATGATTTTCTCAGGAGCTTGATAGGCCTCCAAAAAGTGACAGACATTTACAAATGCCCACTGCTTACTAGCACTGTCTTCACGTTTAAGATGATTCCATCCAAATTTGATAAGCTCTTTCCTGTGCTGAACCAGATCAGTCTGAAGGTACTTGAGAAGTAGGGTGGCTAATTGCAGAAGCTCTATCCTCAATGGCTCATCATATTCGGCAGAGACCTACAAAAGACATGAAGGAATCAAGCATTTGGGTGGGTTGTTTTCTTTTGGGGGGGAAGGGGGGAATTAAAGGTAAAAGATAGGACATGGACCTCTTCTGGAGGATCAAGAAGCTTGTCGACAATTGTCTTGATGATACCACTGTCAACAACCTCCCAGGTTTGGCCATTTTGAAAGGCATGAGCTAACATTGGAAGAATAAGCATTTGCATAACAACCACCAAATGATCATGAGCTAGTTTTTTTGCTTGGAAAAGATCTAGAAAATTGAGAAGCAGAGTTTTCTTCATGTTTGGTTCATAGCCCTCAGCAACCTGAGAGGAAGATAGTTACTTGGATGTTCTTGAGTGTAGCACAGAAACATCAAAACTAAGAGCAGAAGAAACTGATAATGGCAAGAATACCGATGGTAAAGGAGATTATAAACAGTAATTGCAAAGAAAATTATCTGAACATTTCACATACCTCAATAATATAAAATTCCTTCAGGAACGTAAAGTCAATGCGAGTATGATGCAGGAAAATGGAG
>JAKNRG010028013.1:471-11320 GCA_024706555.1 Mandevilla sanderi x Mandevilla atroviolacea | reverse complement strand
AATCAGTGTTGAATACGAACAACTTGAAGTAGAGTTGGTTTAGGTTTGGTCTTCAACATATGTTTGAACAAACAAAGTCTCATCGGAAAAAGTATATTTTAAATCAAGGTCAGGGCATTGAAGACGTATTATTTGAGTATGATTGAAAGATCTAAAGCTATTGAGGTTATGTGTTTCCATTCTAGAAGGATTGGGATTGTGAAGCCGTGAACAAATAACAAAAGGAACACACATAAGTACAAGAAGTCTGAAGCCTAGGAGCTTATATCCGAATGAAGATCAGCCAGCTTCAGGAAACTTTGATTTTGTTTTAAGCAGTATAAATATTTGTTAAAGGTTGAAGACTTCACACATAAATAATTATTAGTTTTCATCTACTCACAAAGGAGCTTACTTTATCATGTCGCGAATCTTTCTTTGAAGCTTCATAATACGTGACCTACAACAAATTCTATCCATTCTACATACTAAACTCGTGTAGAGTTATGTTGATGTGTGTTCGTGGGTGCTTTTGATAAACAAGGGATTTGATCAACATAGGACATCAACACAAGCAATCTGTAACAGCGGGAAACTGTTGATAGGATGATCCACTAGCACATAACATTATGGACTGAAAAGTGTTGTTGTGTAACTTTGTTATAAGTTTACTAGTGGATTGGATCAGTGTGATCAAAGCTACAAATGTAGGCATAGCCGAACTGTGTAAACAATTATTGTTTCCTTTACTTTTCTGCATTTTTATCTTTGTTTATTGCATTCTAATTATTGACCGAAACAAATTTATTGCATCGTTAACAAGGATTAACTGACCTAATTTCACACGTGTTATTAGAGCATTGGTCACCTGATTTATTGCTATTATTAGCAAGGTGAGATCTTGAATTGGGTCTATTGTTTGTGCAGAAAGATGGACTCACAAGATGGTTCAGTTACCAAATCACCAATACTTAAGAGGGACAACTATGCCTTTTGGAAGATGAAGATTATGATCTTCATGAAATCAATTGATGAGTCTTTGTGGACAGTCATTGTCAAAGTCTATATTGTGCCTAATGAAACTGACAAGGAAGGAAAAACAACTGACAAAGATGAGGAAAGCTGGACTGATGCTAAAAGGAGACGTACTGTAGCTAATGCTAAAGCATTAAACACAATATTCAACGCTGTAAGACTAGAGCAGTTCAAGTTGATCTTATCATATTAAACTGCTAAGGAGGCCAGCAACACTTTACAAACTTTACATGGAGGTATCGCTAAGGAAGAAAATCTAAAGTGTTACACCTAATGATAAAGTTTGATAGATTGGAAATGGAAGACAATGAGACAATTGAAAAATTCAATACAAGAATTCGAGACATGTCAAACCAGACTTATCAACTTGGAAAACCCTATTCTGAGGAAGATCTTGTTTGGAAGGCCTTAAGAGAAGTTACTGAAAAATTTAGTGAAAAAATCTCTGCAATTGAAGAAGTTCATAACATATCAGAGATGTCACTTGATGAGAATGAACTTATGAGATCAACAAGGCTGCAAACAAAAAATTCACGAGGAAAAGGTATGCCTTTAATTGCTGAAGGTACTAACTAATCTGATTTTGATATAAATGATGAAGAGATGGTCTATTTGACACTCAAATTTAGAAAGCTTATCCAAAGGAAAAATGAAGGATTATCATAAAAATTCCAAAAGTCTGATGCAAAGACAAAGGCACAGAAAGAAACCAATGGAGAACAAGTCTAATGATAGATATCAACATGTTCAATGTCATGAATGCAAATGATATGGACACTTTCAGGCTGAATGTCCAAATACTCTTAGAAAGAATAAGTCTTATGTATCAACATGAAACAATCAAGACAAGACTGAAGAAGAGCTTGTCAATGATGATAAACAGGAGCTTGTTGGTTTATGTGCAATAACGAATTTCAACACACTTCGTGACAGTGATATTGACGATGATACAGAGGTAAACACTGATGTTATTCAATGCTTCTTGTCAAGTGTGAGCAAGTTGCAAAATAAAAAGCAATTGATCACTATTGAAATCAACACACTACGTCAAGGCAAATCTCTGTTGAAAATCAAGAAAGATGAGATCGCTGCACTTAATCAAAAGCTTGTTGAGTTACGGGTCATGTTACATACAAAAGATGTTGTTGTTAAAGAGCTAACAAAGAAACTTGAAGAAACAGAGAACTGCATTAATAAACTGAATACTGGTAAGGCCAAACTTGATGAAGTTATATCTTTTGGAAAGGTTTCAAGTGATAAAACAATGCTTGGTTACAAAGGAGAGTCAAATGAATAGATCACAAAAACAGAACAAGGACGGTTTGTCAAGTTTGTGGCTGCAAAGGAAACAGGGGGTTAAACATCAAGCTAATGTTGATAAGAAGGTCAGATTAAAAAAAACTAAGGTGATTTGTTTCTATTGTCATATTTTTAGACATGTGTGATAGATTTGTGGAACAATGAAGAGAACTTCAATACAAGGCAAAAAAAATGTACAAACTGAAAACAAAGCAGATTTGGGTGAAGAAAGCTAAATTACAGGGGTATGTTACTTATTTTTCACAATTTGATGAGACTGATAACATATAGGTTCTTGATAATGGTTGTTCTAAACACATGACTGGAGATAAGAGCATGTTAGTAAACTATTTTACTCGAAACAGTGGTAGTGTTACCTTTGGTGATGGTTTGAAAAACAAAATTGTTGGTTTTGGAACATTGAATGTTGGTGGAATGCCAACCTTGACAAAAGTTCTGCATGTTAAGGACTTATAAAGTCAAATTTGATAAGTATAAGTCAACTCTGATAAAAATTTTCATATCACCTTGACAAAGAAAAATGTGTTGCTCTTAACAGTGAGGTGACAGAGTATTGATAGGCAACAGAACTGCTGACAACTGTTACTGCTTGTTTGATTCTCGAAATCAATAATGTTTTTTCAATCAGTATGATCAAGCTGAATCATGGCATGAGAAGCTTGGACATGCAAATTACAAGTTAATACACATATTGAGTTTTGAAGGTATTGTTAATGGAATTCCAAATTTAGAAAATAGTAAAAAGAATTTGTGGTTCTTGTCAAATGGGCAAACAGCTGACAGCTATTCACAAGAAGCTATTAGAGATAAATACTTCTTTTGTGTTAGAACTCATGCATATTGATTTCTTTGGACCAACACGGACTGAAAGCTATGCAAGAAAGAGGTATGTTCCTGTCTGTGTTGATGATTTTTCAAGATTCACTTGGGTCGAATTTCTAAGGGAAAAATCTGATGCTTTTGTTGCTTTTAGTAAGCTTTGCTTGAAGTTAATGACTGCAAAGAATAACTTTGTCCAGATTAAGGAGTGATCTTGGTAGAAATTCGAAAACAAAAATTTCTCGGACTTTTGTGATTTTTATGGGATGAAACAAGAAGTCATAGCTCCAAAAACATCTCAACAAAATGGGGTTGTTGAAAGGAAGAACGGGACAATACAAGAGATGACTCGTATTATGCATAAAGCAAAAGACATGGTTGACAAACATTGGGCAGATGCTATTAACACATCAACACATATTATTAACAGGGTTTACATCAAACCGTTCACCAACAAGACATAATATGAGTTTTGGAATAACAAGAAACCTACCCTAAAATATTTTCATGTCTTTGGCTGTGCATGTTATGTTTTGAAAGATAGGGAACAATTAGTCAAGCTTGATGGAAGGAGTGATGAGGCTGTCTTCTTGGGCTATTCAAATAACAGGAGAACATATATGGTGTATAACAAGAGGACAATGACTGCGATTAAATTTGTTAATGTTGCATTTGATGATCTACCTTCTGCCAACACATATGAAGATGAATGCACAATGATGAAATCTCCACCAACACATGCACCAATTATTGACAATAGTCAATCAACACCAGAAAATGATGCTGAACACACTAAAGTATTTGATAACAATAAGGTACCTCATGTTAAAATATAGAAAAATCATCATATTGACATGATTATTAGTAATATGAATGAAAATGTTAGAACAAGAGGAATAAATGTGGATTTCAAGGAACTCAAAAACAATGTGTGCTACATCTCGTCTCTTGAACCCAAAAAAGTTGAAGAAGCAATTAAAGATAAATATTGGGTTGCTGCAATGCAAGATGAACTTCAGTAGTTGGTCAGAAATGATGTTTGAGAGCTTGTTCCTAAATCAAATAATGTTAATAGAATCAAGTGGATATTCTGTAATAAGACTGATGAGCAAGGAAATATTACAAGGAACAAAGCTAGACTTGTTTCTTAAGGGTATACACAGGTTAAAGGTATTGACTTTGTTGAGACATTTGCACCGGTGACGAAACTTGAATCAATCAGGTTGTTATTGGCAATTGCTTGTGCAAAAAAATTCAAACTTCTACAAATGGATGTAAAGAGCGCATTTCTGAATGGTTTATTGAAAGAATTAGCCTATGTTGAACAACCAAAAGATTTCATGGATTCACAATATCCACACTATGTCTATAGCTAAATGAGACATTTTATGGTTTAAAACAGACATCAAGAGTATGGTATGAACGATTAACAAGATATTTATTGAAAGAAGGCTACAAGCAAGGGGGAACAGACAAGTTTTTGTTTATCATGCACAACAAAAATCATATATTGATTGCTTAGATTTATGTTGATGAGATTTTTTTTTGTTCTACTTCTTCTGAAATGACTAATGAGTTTGTGGATCTCATGCAGAAATAATTTGCAATGAGTATGGTTGGTAAATTTTAATTCTTTCCAGGTTTACAAGTCAAGCAAATGCCTGAAGGGAAATTCATATCACAAAACCAAGTATGCTCAGAACTTGGTGAAGAAGTTTGGTTTAGACAATTCAAAGCTTGGTAAGACAACAATGAGTGTCAATGTGAAACTTTCAAATGATGATAAAGGATAACCTGTTGATCAACACTTTTACAGAAGTGCAATTGGAGGATTATTATATCTTACTACTAGCAGACCTGACTTTTAGTGTTGGTGTATGTGCCAAGTTCTAATAAAATCCAAAGGAATTACACTTGAAAGCTGTAAAGAAATCCTCAAATATGTGTTGTATTTCAGAGTATGGAATCTTGTATACAAAAGATTTTAGACTAAATCTTATTGGGTATAGTGATGTTGATTAGGCAGGAGACAATGATGATCGAAAAAGTACATCAAGTAGGTGTTTTTGTTGGATCTAATCTTGTGTCATGGCATAACAAGAAACAAAATTGTATCTCGTTGTCAACTGTTGAAGCTGAGTACATTGCTGCTGGAAGTTGTTGTACACAACTGTTATGGATGAAACAAATAATGGCCGATTATGGTATTCATCAACAACAACTTGTTATGTTTTGTGACAATCAGAGTGTCATCATTTAACTAGGAACCCTGCACAACACTTAAGAACAAAGCACATTGATATAAGACACCACTTTATCAGAGATCTGGTTGAACAATAGATTATTGTTGTTGATTTTTTCCAAACAACAAAGCAGCTTGCGAATATTTTTACAAAATCATTAGAAGCTGGAAGATTTGTTGAGTTGCGTAACGCACTTGGTATATGTTCCATGTGAACTTTAGCATGTAAATTGTTTTTAAATAACTGTATATTGTTTGAATTTTTATTCACAACTGATTTGCTTTTACCTTGTCAAAAAAAAAGGCAAGTTTTTTTAAGTGGAAGAGTTTCAGTAAGATACTGAAAAACGCAAATGAATGGTTTTTGAATTTGATTGAAACACTGCCAAATCTTGGAAATTGAAGTCTATCACGCCAATCAGGTCAAGCCTAAAATATCTACAAGAAAAGTTTTACAGGGTTTCACTAAGGCAAAAACCCAAAAGCAAATTCAGAAGAAATCATTTTGATACAAAGAAAAACGAGTCGGTTGATTCAAGACTATAGATCCTGAACTCCTAGGAAAAGTGATTGCTGGGGTTATTCAAGCTTTATAATTGAGTAGACAGACCAGTCGGACCACAAATACAGAGACAGTTGTTGAAACCTCCAATCTGGTAGATAAACTAGTGTAAAGTGTTGAACCATCGACAGCTACATCGGCTGTCAACATGGATCTAGTAACAAGGTCGTTGGCAACAATAATGATGAAGCCAACATCTGGTGACTCTCAACCCACACAATGAACAGAGGCAAGAAAAGATCGTGGTCAAGCAGGGCGACGACCCTGCAACGATGGGAACCAATGAAGGTGTGCCCTAAATTCCAAAATTTGGCACAACACCTACAAGCCAAATGACTAGTGGCGACAAGGCTGAACATAGTTCCTCGAAAACAAATGACATTGGGAAATATTAGATAAGCTATCGAAAAAAGCCTACTTCTCTTCAAAAGTTAGAATCTATGTCTGTTGAAAGGACCAAAATAGATCATGTTGATGCACTGGAATTTCAATTTTATAATGATAATATAACGAAAAGCTTTCTATTTTTCAAGAAAAATGCCTTAATATTGATAGATCTGTCACTGTTGGAGACGTTGTTGTAAAGTTACTAATGGAGTTAGGTTTGTCTGCTACTTTGTCATATGGTAATTCATATAACGAAGATTATCATTTTTAATCCCTAACCTTTTAGTCATTTTCAATTTTGGTCCCTAATATTTTTTAAAATTTTTTTGGTCCCTAATCTTTTCACGGGCAGCAATTTTGGTTTTTTTGACACTATTCCAGGCAGACTTGACCAAAGTCAACCAAGCTCTAGGGGTATTTTTGGAATTTCACTTTTTCACACTACAAAATGAGGAAGATTTATCATTTTTAGTCCCTAACCTTTTGATCATTTTCAACTTTGGTCCCTAAGGCTAATGACCAAAGTCATTGCTAACAAAAAGATTAGGGACCAAAGTTGAAAATAACCAAAAGAATAAGGACTAACAATGATTAATCTTCCTCATTTTTTTATTGTGAAAAAAGTGAAATTCTAAAAATACCTATGAATTTTGATTCACCTTGGATAGGTCTGCCCGAAATAGTATCAAAAGAACCAAAATTGTTGCCCATGAAAAGGTTAAGGACTAAAAAAAATTTAAAAAAAATTTAGGGACCAAAATTGAAAATGACAAAAAAGTTAGGGACTAAAGATGACAATCTTCCTTCATATAATCAAATCTTAGTTGAAGAATTCTATGAAATTTGATTGTTGATCTGCTGGATCTTAAGTGTGATTGGTTTCATATGGTTTATGTTTGAGGGTTTATTATACCTTTTGGGGGGAAGCACATCTCTGAATTTCTTCAAATCCCATTTTATCCTAATCTTGACAAAGTAGGACCGAATTATAGTCTAAACATAGATGAAGTGTGTTCAGTTATAACTGGGAGAAGATTGAAAACATGGCCCAAGAGAAAAGCCTATATAACTTCAGGGTAAATTGGCTGATTTATATTATGGAATTTACGAGTGTTCAACATCAAATTGGATGTCAACTATACCTCTATTGTTATGTTTGAGAAGGCCATATTACTGTATATGCTTGGAATTAAGCAACCTGTGAATGTGGGATTTATGATATTTGAATCTATTTATCTTAGACACAAAGACTAAAACGGCAAGTCTTCCTTTTCCTTGCTTGTTAACTGCTTATTTGATTAACAAAGAAGTTCCAATTCTTGACACTAACATTGTTGTTGAGGATGTGAAAGATTTGGCTATCAAAGATAGGGGAAAAACTATCATACCAACTTCACCCGTGGTGATTGTTGATGACTTCGAGAGTATGTAGCCACCCCCACCACCAACAAGGCGAAGTTTCTGGAGAACTACACCAACGCCTCTACCTTATACATCTAACACCGTTCTCCCATTTACACCAAGGCTCAAATCCCCTGCACCTGAACCTGAAGAGCCTACAATTCAAAGCGACACTATCCAGTACTTGATTGATCAAGTTCATATATTTTCCGGTGCAGCAACGACCCTAACTGATCAAGTCATTGAGCTGAATAATGAAGGAAAACAATTGAATGATTTCCTATTGCAGTACATGAAAGATGCTAAGGATCTCAATAAGAAGCTCGTGAATCTTTAGGAAATTGTTATGGGGAAACTGGTGGAGAAACTACCCTAGCTTGTTTGTCTTTTATTGTCACAAAAGGGGGGAGAACTGAAGTGTGCATGATTCATGATTTCCATTTTCATCTATATGCTTTGGGATATTTTGGTTTCTGCTGGTTGTTTAGATTTTGTTTTCCAATTTGTTGGATTTTTGTTTTTAATTTTTTGTTTCTATGAATATTTCTGGTTGCTACAATGAATATTTTTGCTTTTTGATTCCTCATTGAGACCTTGATCTAGGGGGAGAATTAGGTTCTTCAAGCAACACCTATTATGCACGAATATTGAAGTTGATATCTCACTTCTACTTGATGTTTTGCTACCATAAAAGCCAAAGAGGAGATTGTTAGAAATTTTAGTACATCTAAAATTATATTGCCAGAACATTATGTTGCGAAACACGTGCATCAAGAGGAGAATCAGTGTTGAATATGAACAGCTTGAAGCAAAGTTGGTTTAAGTTTGGTCTTCAACGTTTGTTTGCACAAACAAAGTCTCATTGGAAGAAGTATATTTTAAATCAAGCTCAGGGCATTGAAGACGTATTATTTGAGTATGATTGAAAGATCTAAAGATACTGAGGTTATGTGTTTCCATTCTAGAATGATTGTGATTGTGAAGCCGTGAACAAATAACAAAAGGAAACACACAAATACAAGAAGTCTGAAGCATAGGAGTTTATATCTAAACCAAGATCTGCTAGATTCACGAAGCTTTGATTCTGTTTTGAGAAGTATAATATGTATTAAAGGCTAAAGACTTCACACATCAATAATTATTAGTTTTCATCTACTCACAAAAGAGCTTTACTTTAACTTGTCATGAATATTTCTTTGAAGCTTTATAGTACGTGACTTGCAACAAATCCTATCCATTCTACATGCAATACTCGAGTTATGTTGTTGCGTGTTCGTGGGTGTTGTTAATGAATAAGGGAGTCGTCAACGTCAGACATCGACACAAGCAATCTGTAACAGCAGGAGGTTGTTGATAGGATGATCCACTAGGCACAAAACATTATGGACTGAAAAGTTTTGTTTTGTAACTTTGTTATAAGTTTACTAATGGATTGAATTGTGTGAATGATCCTGCAGTTGTAGGCGTCCTTTACTTTTTTGCATTTTTATCTTTGTTGATTGCATTCTTATTGTTGGTCAACACAAATTTTTTGCATCGTTAAAAAGGATTAAACTGACCTATTTTCGCACGTGGTGTCAGAGCATTGGTCACCTGATTTATTAAGCTTATTTGTTTTGTACAATTTTAAAATTCACCATTCCAGAGTAGCTTCGGATTGAATTGTATTATCAAAAGTAATTATTAGAACATAATTCTAATTTGGTAAGATAAATTCAAAGAAAAAGAAGAAAAAGAAACAACAAACTTTTGGATTCCTTAACATGGGAAAATAGGTGGACCTTTATGCAATGACCTTTTTGCAAGGTTAATTAGTTGTCATTATCTTTTTGCCCCTGTTTAACAGCATATTGTCAAGAAAATTGGTGTTTTAACGTCCCTAACAGAAAAAATAGACAAAATTTGTTATTTGATATGTTGTAAAATGTACAGGGGTGTAATGGCAGGAAAAAGATTTGAGGACGTTAATTGATGTTGGGGGTATACATTGGGGACCAAATTGACTAATTTCCCATAACAATATAGTTCTTCTAGCATCCCCAAAGGAAAAAGTTGACGGAAGTCCTATTTTGGCAAGTCATAAAATGTATAGGGGTGTTAATGGCGGAAAAAAAAATTTCGAGGACGTTAATAGATATTGGGGTATACTTTGGGAACCAAATTGACTAAAAGCATTCTTCCAATTTTAGGAGTGATGAACTAAAATATTTTAATCATCTTAGAATTACCCTCCTTTGCAAATTTCGTATGTGTCCCTCAATATCACGTATGTGAATTAATATGTAAATTGCGAGATTTGTACTAACTAACTGTGGATACAAAAATATATAAATATGGGGTACTCTTAACATATAAGTTGCGAAATTTATTAGGTAGGAATATAGAAACATATAAATTGTTTCATGCGTACAAGCTAAACAAGGATACAAAAACATGTAAATAGTTGGATGTGCACTAACTAGTTAGGGATACGGAAACATGTGAATTGTGTGTGCCAAAAGACTAACACACTTACTAAAGCCTAGGATACGAAAACATGTAAATGGCAGGATGCCCTTAACTTAAAAATCACGAAATATGCACTAGTTAGTCAATGATATGAAAACATGTAAATAGTTGAATGCGCACCAACTAGTCAGGAGTACGGAAATATATAAATCATGGGAAGCACACCAACTAGACACGGATACAAATACATCTAAATTGTGTACGTACCACAAAAACATCTAAAATGCGGATGTGTACCAATTAGTCAGAGAACAGAAACTTGTAAATCGTGTGCGCACCTCATGAGCATGTAACTCACGGGGTTGTACACCAACTAATGAGGGATACGAAAACATATAAATCGTGGGGTGTCGAACCCTACGTGCCAAAAAAGTTAGCACACTTACCTACACGTCCACTCAAGCCCACTCCGCACCAAAAGTCTAGCACAATTACCTACAGGCCTTACACCAATCAAAAGATCAATACATTTACCTCTTCAACCTTTACTAGTTGGTCTATGTCGAGGCAATCGTTTCTAGTACTTTCTTTTTTATATGTATATAGATTATGATAAACGGCTTAGTTTATTTTTTTAATAAGTTGATAAAAATATT
>JAKNRG010027717.1:0-17938 GCA_024706555.1 Mandevilla sanderi x Mandevilla atroviolacea | reverse complement strand
CTTTAATTTGTCTGGAATCTCATATAAAATTCATACTTGACCCTAATCTACTCTTCCTTCACTCCATAGATTCTTTCTATATTCACCCTACTTTACTTTAAGAACCGAACAATGGTAAGAGATCCATCACGGTAAAACCCTAATTCTCTGCTCCCAAGTTGTGAATTTCATTCTTCTGATTTTATCACTGGAAGAATTTTCCGGAGCATCCCCTCCGGCACCTTTTCTTTGTTGTCTTTTTTAGGAAGTCACATTCTCTTCTGAAGATTATCATCCTTTGTTCCTTTAGGATCAAGTAACATCGAAGCAAAGGACCCTAAGTTATCCAACTAATATTTGCAAAATCAAATTGGTTCCGTTACCGAGAACGTTAGAAAGCCACACTACATCTTTCTATCATTCTATCAAAAACCAAAACAATGAGTAAACTACCGGTCGCTCAAAGCCAAGATTCGTCAGTCCCAAGTAGGTCCGCGACTGCTAGACCCTTCACTTCTCCGACTGCCTCGAGACATAGGCAGTCATCTCTGTTCGATTTCACGACTCCTACTGGGGAGGAAAAGCGTCGCCCGGCGAAACAGAGGCTGAGTTTAGGGGACCATGACCTCAGGACCCATCTCAACCAACAAAGAACAAGGTCAGAGGCCCAGCCAGCCCAACCGCCAGCTAAAGATGCTGCCACGACAGAGCTGAGAAAGCTGAGAGAGGAAAACCAGCTCATGCGCGAATGGCTAGCCCTCAGCCAAAGAATGGCTGCTGTGGGTCAAGGAAAAGAGGACACCCAGGTGCGAGGTCCATGGCAGAATGGGTGTTGCACTTAGGTTGTTACTTGCCATCCCTGAGGAGAGACGTTGACCAGCTGGTTAAAAGATGCCAGAAATGCTAGGAGTATAGTGACATACCGAGGCTTCCCTCCATCCAGTAAACACCCGTGATCCCTACGTGGCCTTTTGACATGTGGGGGATGGACTTGATGAGAAAATTCCCAAAGGCTAGAGGAGGCATGGAGTACTTGGTAGTAGCAATAGACTATTTTTCCAAATGGATAGAGTTAAAGGCCTTGGTCCACCCTACCGAGGAAAATGTGCTAAACTTCTTTCATGACCAAATGTTGTGTCGTTTTGGACTCCACACGGTCGTCGTCACTGATCATGGGGTACAATTTGCCTTAAAGTTCTCGAGTGAATGCGAAAGGCTATTGGAAATCCTCAATTGCACATCCACAAGGTAATGGCTAAGCAGAAGCAGCAAATAAGTTGGTGATCACATCTTTGAAGATGGTCATCGACGGCAAGGCTGGAAATGGGCGGACGAGTTGCATCCAACCTTATGGTCCATCCGGACTTAGACCAGGGAGCCAATAGGGGAAACCCCCATTGCTTTGGTATATTGAGCGGAGGCAGTCGCCCTAGCAGTACTCGCCCTCCCGACCCTGCGAGTTGCCGAGTTCCACAAAAACGACAACATCCGAAGTCGTCTAAGCGATCTCGACCTCCTGAGGAGAGAAGAATTGATGCCCGAATCCAGACGGAAAAAGGAAAACGCAAAAAGAAAAAAGCAGGATGAAAGACAGCCATGATAGACGAGTACATCCCAAGAACCTCAAGGTAGGAGATTGGGTGCTTAGAAAAGTCGAGGCCACAGGACAAAAGCAAGATAGGGGGAAACTTGGCCCCAACTGGGATGGACCCTACAAGGTGGTGCAAGCCATTAAAGAGGGCACCTTCATTTTGGAAAGGCTAGGCGAAAAACGGTTAGGAAATCCTTGGCATTTTGATCATTTAAAGAAGTATTATGTATGATGAGTTGAGTTTGAATTAGAACGGTTCTTTCCTGTGGTTTATTTATATCAAGTTATTTTGTGTTTGACCATCAAACAAATGTTAGAACGGATAAATGAAGGAAAAGGAAAGTAGCGTTGAAAACAAACTTGTATTGATAACGAAAAATATACAAGAGGGCCATCAAAGGGCACCTAATTCACAAAATTACAAGGAATAACTACAAATGAAGCATAAGGGGCAAGCTGGAGATCGTCGCCTTTCTCAACCACAGGGACTTCTTCAAAGGGAGGGGCCTCCTCGGATGGCACAGCCACCTCAACAGAAGGAGCCCCTTCTTCAATTAGCTCAACAGGCCTCGGGAGAGGGAAAGTGCTTACACCCTGCCCTCCAAGAGCGAAACTCGGATCTAAGATAGGTTGAGAGGCAGCGCTTATGAGTCGCTCCACATAGTCGTCCACATAATAAAAAAATTTGGGATTTTTGGACCGTAGGGGCAACCTATTTATGCCTTCTCGCCTCTTTGTCGAATTGTTCAATATCCTCAAGCTCCTTTGAGGTGAAGGGGACGAAACAATAGCCAGATTGGAGAGAAGGATCAAAGAACAATGAGGAGAACCACCTAGCGAGTTGAGTAGGATCATGGGAAGCATATACTTGGTAGATGATATGGGCGGCTCTAGAGGGGAAGTAGGAACTAGCCTCATCTCACACCACGTTGAGGAACTCGTCTGATGCCTTGAACTCAACCACGCCCTCAGGCTTGAGCTCGACTATATGAGCTTCAAACTCCAAGGAAAAAATCCGAGAGGTGGCTCTCTCCAACTCAGTCTTGCCTACTTCAACCTCCAATCTCACCTTCTGCAGGGCCTCTTGAAGATATTTAACTTAATCCTCGAGGTTATTCCCCATAGCCCGAGCTGCTAAGAGGTTTGTATGACAGGAGGCATTGACTTCCTTCAATTTAGAGATTTCACCTTGAAGTCCAACATTGGCCCTCATAGCCGAGGAGAGTTGGGATTGGGCAAGATCCTTTTCTTCCTTTAATTGAGTATTTTACCTTCTCAATCCTCCACTTCAGATCTCAACCCTCTTGCATCCCCAGCTCGAGCAGCCACGGAGGCCACATATGACATACCCTATCATTTGAAAAGGAAGAAGGGGGAAGTCAAACCAGATATCGTAATAACAAGAACTCGAGGGAAAGCTACTCCCCCAAACAACAAACGCTAAGAAACATAGGAAATTTTACCGCAGAGGTCCCAGTAGCGATCAATCCATCGAGTTCCTCCTCAGACTGATTCCTTGCCTAATCCCGGGCATCAAAATCGGCCAGACGAGGCAACAAGCCCTAGCCCAGCACCTTTCCAACCAAGGGGTTAGAGAACCCCAAATTGCGCAAGGGCGCCGCCTTGCTCAGCTCCTCTCCCAACTCTTTTAACTTTTCAACATCCGAGGGGAGTTTGAAGTCTCTCCTGAGCCAAGATGCAGATGTGGAGGTAGCTCAGCAAAAACTTCAGGCGAAGGATTAGAGCCCACAAGCGATTTGGCACGAGTAGGACTGGGAGAGGCGGATGAAACCTCCACAGCCGCAGAAGAGCCCTCTTCCCTCTTCTTTTGCGATTAAGGGTCAAGCCCTCTTCTGTCTCCTCCATGTCTTGGCTGCCTGGAAGAGGTAGCTCCTTCAGAAAGGGGGTCCTTCCCACCAACATCAGGCCCCTGACTTGTTAGTTCTTCAATAGCAGTGGCAGCGGACCAAGCTAGTCTCCGCCCCATTTCAGCCTCCTGGCGCCTTTGCTCTTGGGCGCTTTCATCCAAGACCAATATGGGAGTCCATGTCTAGGGGCGCCGTTAAGCTAGGCCTGCCTGGCTTGCCTCCCAGCTCTAAGCCTGCATATGAGATCTTCCGGGCGCAACATTCCTGCAACACGATAGAACAAAAATGATTTAGTGACAATTCACCCTAAAATGGTGATCACTAAGTCAAAATCAACACAACAATATACCATCTCAACTGGGGGAACACTTGCTGCCTCAGCGACATGCCTCGCAGGTGTCAGAAAAGGCCGAGTTAGGGTGGACTACCCATTCCCAAGCAAGATTAAGGGTGGTTTCAACAACCACCTTGGAACAGGTCCCATCCTTGTCTCCTATCCCACACCAGTTGAGGTACTTGTCCTCTAAGAACGCTCTCCAGT
Organism: Mandevilla sanderi x Mandevilla atroviolacea; assembly: GCA_024706555.1. Classification (NCBI taxonomy): domain Eukaryota; kingdom Viridiplantae; phylum Streptophyta; class Magnoliopsida; order Gentianales; family Apocynaceae; genus Mandevilla; species Mandevilla sanderi x Mandevilla atroviolacea. The sequence goes on along the minus strand of JAKNRG010027717.1, from coordinate 13,959 downwards.
CCAAAGCCCAAAGTTGGCCATTGGGAGCAACTCTGAGCATCCGTCTGACTTTGTCCAAGAAGGCCTCCTCGGCCAAGGACCCCTGGAATTTTTCGAGGACGAACTGTGGTCTGGTTATATTTTGAGCCCTCATTGGAAAAGGGAACCCAACACGAATGGCCAACCAAATCCATTTGTCAAACCAACCCTTCACCTTTTTTGGAAAGTGGTCGAATAGCCTAAAGGTTTCTGCTCGAGAACAGGCAGTAAGGATGCCCTTGATCTAGACCAATGTGTAAAAATAGTCAAAAAGGGTAAGGGTGGGATCTAAATTCAGGCTACGGAAAGCCTCTATGAAGGTGGTGATTGCCTTAATAGCATTAGGGTGGACATTCGGAAACCTAACTTGGGATCCAAAAATGAACTCGACCAAGAAAGGATCCACTGGGAAATGAAGGCCAGAAGAAAGGTGGCTTAGATAACCTATCAAGGCATCGTTTAGGGTCGTGTAAACAAGGCAGTCGAAATCCCTAACCCGGTAATCTCCCTCATTTAACCCGTACCGGGCCTTAATCTCCTCTATCTACTCTCGGGAAATTTGATTCCCAAGTCTACGGGAAAGGAGGGGCACAGCAGAAGTTTTCCCCTTCTTGGCAGCCTTCGATTGACCAGCCACCTCCCGTTTACTTAGCAAACCACAAGAAAGGTCAGACTCAAATTTATCGTCTAACAGAGATTCCATGAGGGATTTTTCTTCTAAATCAACTACAAGATGGTCAGGCTCTAACCAAGAGAGAAAAAAGTTCCAACCTTAGCCTAAGGGGCCATTGAAGGGTCACGGCTCAACCGAAATGAGGGACAAAGCCCAATCCAAAGGCCAGATGCCATAAAGGACCAAATAGGCTCCGTAAAAGGCCAAATCCTCAAAGGCCCTAGGCGGATTGGCTACAGGAAACCCAACCAAGTGGAAGGACCATAGCTCCATTCGGGTGAAAAGAGGCTCAATAAAGGCTACTCTCAACTTAGCCTGTGGGTTTATTGCTAGAAGATGCCAGGCCAAGATTAAGCACACAAAAGGGGCTGTGCACTGCCTACTAGCCATCTGGCAAAGCACCCTAACATTAAATGGCCATTTCCACGTGTCAAGCCCGAAAAGATAAAGAGATATTCTACCCTGACGAGTTGATACGGAGGGACAAAAGGAAGGGAGGGTATAAAACCCTCTTTCAGAACTGAACAATGGTAAGAGATCCATCACGCTAAAACCCTAATTCTCTGCTCCCAAGTTGAAAACTTCAATCTTCTGACTTTATCATCAGAGGAGGTTCCAGGAGCATCTCCTCTGACCACCTTTTCTTTGTTGCCTTTTTCAGGAAGTCACATTCTCATCTAAAGATTATCATCCTTTGTTCCTTTATGATCAAGTAACATCGATGCAGAGGACCCTAAGTTATCCAACTGATATTTGCAGCATCAAAAACCCTTAGACACATATACATATATTTATAGTAATACTTCCTTAAATCAATACTTGAGGCACTTGCTTAAACGCAAATTGAAGCTTCCATAAATAACTCGATGAATTAATGTAAGATTCCCAAGAAATATGTGGTGTTTCAGATGCAAAAAAATTGTGTTCAATGTAACCTCCACATGGGACCAACCATGGACCCCAATTTTAATCTTTTTTTTCCGAGTCAAGAAAGGAAAAACAAGTGCATTGTGGTCCTCCAATAAATGTGCATCAATGCATCAATAGTCTATTTTGTGCCATTTTTAAATGTAAGGCTTTGACACCAGAGTTCTCATTCTTATGTCAACTCACAAAAAGTTCAAGAGATAAGAGCGTCAATTAAACTACCATAACTTTGAAAAGTTGGCTTCCCTTGATTTTCGGTTCAATTTTCTTGAGCATGGGACCGTGTAGATTCAATCCTCTTGGGCATGGGCTCGTGTATTAAGCTTGAGATAAGATCATCAATGTTTCCTCATTGGTCCACTCCCAAGATAGGATCATCCCAAGGTTTTTACACAAGAATTTATTATTATTATTATACATTGGGGGAGGAAGAATAATTTAGACTTTATTCGGTATCGAACTCGAAACCTCTAATCGGACAATAATACTCCAACCACTCGGATGAATATATTTTTTACCACAAGAATTGATAGTACATTTTATGAATTAATATTTCAGCATTGTGCTTTTTTTTTTTTTTTTTCTCCACGATAGCTATATATAGTCCTGAGTCATACTACATCCGTCCACTATTAAATGTCCATTTTAACTAATACAAAAATTAAGCAATGTCTTTGACTTTTAAAAAAAATTACTTCATTCTTCTTGTTTTTAATGGAGTTTGTGAGAGATCATTTGAGTTTGTCAGAGAGTTAATCTTTTAAATTAAGGGAAACTCCTTTAAATTAAGGAAAAATCTTTTAATTTAAGGAAGATATTAGTGGAATGTTATTGAAGGGCCAAGGCCCAATCCAGAATAGGAGTGAAGGCCCAGGCCAGGAAAGATGAAGGACGAAGGGCCAGATGAACCCAATATGGGGAGTAGAGGCCCATTAAGGTCGAATAAAGGGGCTCAGCCCTATCCATCTTAAGAAAAAGGTCTAAAGATGATTTCCAGAAAGGTGGAAAACTTAAAAGGAGATAAAGACCAAAGGCTGTCTAGGAAAAGATTCCTATAGCCCCTAGAGGAGAAGCACACAAAAGGGCTGTGTCCAGGCCCCAGACAAACTGGTAACTAACCAGAGCATTAAATGCCATTTTCCACGTGTCGAGCTTCGAGGGGATAGAAGATATTCTACCCTAACGGACCGATACGGGGAGAGAAAATGGGGGAGAGTATATAAATCTTTTCTCCTCAGACAATAGTAAGATATCCAATACGCTTAAACACTAAAACTCTCTGCTCCCGATTTAGAGAACTCCAATCTCCTGACTTAACCATCGAATGAGGTTCCCGAAGCAACTCTCCGGCCACCTTTTCTTTGTTTTCTATTTCAGGTCCCACATTCGTGGTCTATGTACCTATCTAGCAGAGAGCCCAGATAATCCAACCTGATATTTGTCATATCAGTTTGGTTCCGTTACCGGGAAGAGATTAGAAAGCCACACAACAATCTTTCTTTCATCTTACAAGAAACGCGAATGATGAGTAAGCTTCTAGTCATGCAAAGCCTAGACTCATCAGATCCAAGCAGGTCTACAATGGCCAGACCATTGGCTCCCCCGACTGCCTCTAGACACAAGCAGTCATCACTATTAGACTTCATGACTCTAGTAGGGGAGGAGAAGTGCCGCCCTGTTAATCAGAAATTGAGCCATGGGGACCACGACCTAAGGACGCACCATAATCAACAGCGCTCCAGGTCTGAGGCCCAACCATCTCAGCCGCCGGCTGAAGATTCCACGGTGGAAAAACTGAAGAAACTGAGGGAGGAAAACCAGCCAATGTGGGATGGCTGGCTCTCATTTAGAGAATGGTCGCTATGGGCCATTACTTGCCACCACCAGTGGGGGACTCCTCCACTGCCTCAGAGAGAGTCTCTCCTTAGGCAGTTCCTACTGCCCCAGTGGATGTCCTTCAAAGCAATATGCCTCCACCCCAAACTACGGCGCTACCTATGCAATCCGGCGGACAACGCCCCCCATTGGCGAAGTCAGCAAGTCATATGGGTGAATCCTGCCTCAAGGCTGATAAAGGAAGGATTCACTTAAGGGAGCCCTCATACAGATATGGAGAGGGGTCTTCTAGGCTTTCTGAGGGATCCTCCAAGAGGAATCGATCCAGAAGCCATAGCAGATCTCCTTGCTTGTCTACCAGGCTAGGTGGAAGCCCCCTTCACTTGCTTGATCAAGGAATCCACGGCCAGCTCCAGGCTCAAACTCCCTCAGTTCACCATATATACTAGGAAAGGAAAGCCCATCGACCACATATGCAGGTATGAGACTATGATGAGCGTGATCAACGCTGATGAGGCCACCATCTGCAAGGCCTTCCCAGGAACCCTAGGTGAGAAGACGATGAGCTGGTTCTCCAACTTGTGGAGAGAGTCGATTGATAGCTGGAAAGAACTCAAAAGGAAGTTCATGTACAGATTCGGCATGGTAGGAGACTTGCCCAAAAGCCAAGCCAACTTGGTTAACACGAAGCAGAGGGCAGGAGAATCCCTTATGGCTTTTGTTGACCTCTTTAAGAATCTATACGACGAGATAGACGGAGTCAGCTCTGACGTCATGATGTCCTCCTTCATAGGAGGGATCTCGTCCGTACCCCTCATGGCAGAGCTCAACGTGAGGAAGCCCAAATCTATGAGCAAAATGTTGAATGTGGCAAGTCATTTCACCCTGGCAGAGTCGTCTAAGGGCCACCTGGAGAGAAAGCTCAATCCCAACCAAAATGCTGAGGATAAGGGAGAGGGAAAAAACAGAACTATGAGGACTGAAACCTTCACCCCCCTCACCATCATCAAGGAGGAGCATGGGGTGCAAGACCTAAAACCCCTAAGGCCAGACAATTAGAGATGGAGGGACAAGGGCAAGTATTGTGCCTTCCAAAAAGACCATGGCCACCTCACGGAACATTGCACACATCTGAAGCATGCAATAGAGAGGATAATAAAGCAGGGGCGCCTGGCTAACTTCAAAGTTGGGGGTCAGGTGGGTCCAGCCAGAGGCCAAGCTGAAGAGAGAGTAATAAACGTCATACTAGCAGACTCCCCCTCCATGACTCAACTACATAAACAAATCCACACCGTTAACTAAGTGAAAGCAGTGACCGAGACCTATGGCGAAGATAGGGGCATCACTTTCCACCAGCGAGAGCTGCATCACAATGTGGAGGTAAGGAGCCACCCCCTATCCAAAGAGGCAATAATGGCCAACCAGGCCACTCGGTGCAGATTGAGGAGGATCCTAGTTGACACGGAAGCCTCAAGAGATATACTGTATTACACATGCTTCAAAGAAATGGGGCTCCTAGACGGACACCTCACCCCCTACAACAACCAATTGAAGGGTTTCACCAACCACAAGGTGGGCATCAATGGCACTATCGACCTAGATGTCTCCTTAGGAGAGGAACCCGTCCAGAGGACGGAAAAGGTACATTTCATGGTCCTTAATCTAAATTCATCATATAATGCTATTTCAGGGTGTCCCTCGTAGGCCAGGTTTGAGATGGTAGCTCCCCTGCCGCATCAAAGGGTAAAATTCCCTGCGATGGGAGGAGTCGTACTAGTTGAAAGCAACCCCCGCCACCTTCTACTGTATCAGATGGCCCAAAAAAGGCTCGAAAATTAGCCTAGGGCCCATCCTGAACCGATGCAGATCGGGGTGATTGGGGAGGTCTCCAATGGGAAAGCGCCCCTTGAACCAGAGAGCAAGATGGCATCTCGACCAGGAAACATCCCAAACAGGCTGAGTCCGGTGGAAGTCGAACTCACCCAGGGACAAAAGGTTAGGGTGAGTTCCAGACTCCCGATAAAGGAAAAAGAGGAGCTTGTCCAATTCCTTCAACACTGACAGGATTTATTCGCCTGGGACATCAGACAAATGCTTGGGGTCAAGGAAGAAACCATGGTGCACAAATTAAATATTGACCCCACCAGGCATCCGATAAAGCAAAGACCAGGGAAAACCAGTCCTGCAAAAGAGGCTACAGCCAAGCACGAGGTAGAAAAACTCTTGCAGGCTAGTTTTATAAGTGAAGTTCAATTCCCAACATGGCTAGCCAACGTGGTGTTGGTGAAGAAGGCCAACAATAAGTGGAAAATGTGTGTGGATTTCACAGATTTAAATAAATCCGACCCCAAGGACTGCTTCCCTCTGCCCAGGATTGACATGATGGTCGATGCCACTGCTGGAATTAAATTGCTGAGCTTCTTGGATGCATTCTCTAGATACCACCAAGTGAAGCTCGACCCAAAAGACCACGTCCACACCACCTTCCGAGCGGCCGGAGCTATATATTTCTACAACGTGATGCCGTTTGGACTGAAGAATACATGGGCCACTTATCAAAGAATTGTGAATGCAATCTTCGCATATCAGATTGGAAGGAATCTGGAGGTGTATATAGATAATATGGTGGTAAAGACCAAGGGAGGAGACCACTTGGATGATTTGAGGGAGACCTTTGATAACCTTGACCTCCATCACATGAAGCTCAACTCAGAAAAGTGTGTATTTGGAGTGGAGGCAGAGAAGTTTCTGGGCTTCATGGTAATTGAGCGGGGAATAGAGGCCAATCCGCTGAAGAAAGTAGCCATGATGGACTTAAAGGAGCCAAGATGCATCAAAGACATCTAGAGAATGAACGGCTGTATCTCCTCACTGGGAAGATGCATCGCTAAGTTAGCAGAGAAGAGCTTGCCATTCTTCAAAGCCTTTAAACAAGCTGGGAAAGATTTCTAATGGACTGAGAAATGCAGCAAAGCCTGGGAAGAAATGAAGGACTGTTTAGCAAAGCTTCGTTTGTTGGGACAGCCGAGAAATGGGGAAACCGTATTTGTGTACTTAACAGCCTCTGACTTAGCAGTTGCGGCTGTTCTAGTTAGGGAGGAGGGCACTGCCCAGATACCTGTATATTACGTAAGCAAGGCCCTTAATGAGGCCAAATCCCGCTATATTAATATAGAAAAATTAGCTTACTCCCATGTTGTAGCAGCCCCAAAACTTCGGGCTTAACTTTGAATCGCATTGTACAGTCGTTCTCAGCAACTCGCCCTTAAAAACAAGTGTTCCACGGGCCCGATATGTTGGGAAAGATGCTTAAGTGGGCCATAGAATTAAATGGGTATGACATCGATTTCTAACCTAGAAAGGCCATCAAGGCACAAGCTCTAGCCGATTTCTTCGCAGAAACTAGCTTCACAGAACCCGACCCAGCCAATAATTCGGGGGTAAGACCTTTACCGGTTGACCAGAGTAAATCTTGAGTCCTCATGGTAGATGGCGCCTGTAACCGAACAGGTCGAGGAGCAGCGTTGGTTATCACCTCACCGGGCAAGGACATAAGGGTGGAAAAAGCCTTGAAACTGGCCTTCCCGGCGTCGAATAATCAAGTGGAGTATGAAGCCTTGATCAACGACTCAAGTGGACCCACTCATTAGGAATCCAAGAAGTGATTGTGCGAAGCGATTCCCAAGTTGTGGTGAGTCAAGTCCAAGGAGACTTCCAAGCTAACGAGCCCTCTCTTGAACAATATCGAAATATAGCAAGGGATTAGATGGCCAAGCACTGAAGCTACGTTATTGAAAAGGTAGCGAGGCAAGAAAATAGCCAGGCCGATTACCTCTCCAAAATGGCCTCAACCCACCCACCAGGCATAATGGAAGAAATTGAGGTCCAAGAGATTTTCACCTCAACCCTTCACCCGGGGGACCACCAGATCATGAATATCCGGGAGGCTACCTGGATTGACCGTTTCAAATCCTGCCTAGAGAGGTAAGAGTTGCTTGACAATCCCAAAGAAGCAAAACTCGTAAAAAAGAGGTTAGCTAGGTACATAATTCATAACGGTGAACTATACAGGAGGTCCTTTCAAAACCCCTCTTGAGATGTGTCCAACTCGAGATGACCCTTCCCCTGTTGGAAGAAGTCCATGAGATCATTAGCAGAGAGGGTTCTGCACTTAGGATATTACTGGCCATCCCTAAGGAGGGACGCTGAGCAATTAGTTAAAAGGTGCCAGAAGTGCCAGGAATACGGAGATATACCAAGACTCCCTTCCGTCCAACAGACACAGGTAATCCCTATATGGCCCTTCAACATGTGGGGAATGGACTTGATGGGAAAGTTCCCAAAGGCTAGAGGAGGCTTGGAGTACTTGGTCGTGGCAGTGGACTATTTCTCAAAATAGATAGAAGCAAAGGCTCTGGTCCACCCTACCGAAGAAAACGTAATCAACTTCTTTCATGACCAAGTGCTATGCCATTATGGGCTTCCCTGTGCCATTGTCACTGATCACGGAGTGTAATTCATGTCAAAGTTCTCAGGCGAGTGTGAAAGATTGGGAATAAAGCATTGTTCTCAGTTGCACACGCTCATGGGAACGGACAAGGGGAGGCAACAAATAAGCTGGTGATAATGTCCTTGAAGAAAGCAATCGATGGAAAGGCAGAAAAATGGGCGGATGAGTTACACTCAACCTTACGGTCCATCCGGACTTTGACCAGGGGGCCAGCAGGGGAAACCTACTTTGCTAGTATATGGAGTAGAGGCAGTCACTCTAGCGGAACTAGCCCTCTCGACCCTGCGAGTTGCCGAGTTCCACGAAGAGGACAACATTAGAAGCCGCTTAGGCGATCTCGACCTCCTAGAAGAAAGGAGAATTAAAGCCGAATTCGGAAGGAGAAGTCAGAAAGCGAGATGAAAGATAGCCACGATAGACGAGTACATCCCAAGAACCTCAAAGTAGGAGATTAGGTGCTTAAAAAGGTTGAGGCCACAGGACAAAGGCAAGACACAGGGAAGCTCGTCTCCAATTGGGAAGGACTTTAGAAGGTGGTACCAGCCATCAAAGAGGGTACCTTCATCCTCGAAATGCATGACGGAAAACGGTTAGGCAATCCTTGGCACTCTGACCATCTGAAAAGATATTATGTATGATAAATAAAATTTGAATCAAGTTATCCATTTCCTGGGATTCAATCTTAGCCAATTATTTTGTATTGTATTGCTATGTAAATCTGGAATTTGTCAAATAAAGGAATGGGCAATTGGAGTCAAATAAAAAGATTGTAAATTGAAGTTAAAAAGATCATATGTTGAGTATAAATTGCACAAGGGCCACTGAAGGGCCAATCCTACAGCAAACAAAAAATAAAATTACAAAAGAATAAGGCCTAAGAGGCAGGTTATGAATCTCTACCCTCCTCTACGACTTGATCCCCCTCAGAAGGAGGAGCCTCCACAAGTGGCGCGTTATCTCCAGCAGAGGGAGCCTCTTGCTCATGTTGCCCAACAGACCTGGGCAAAGGGAAACTAGTCACTCCTTGCCCCCCAAAAGCCAAGTTGGGATCCAAGGTAGGCTGGGAGGTAGAGCTCACGGGTTGCTCCACGTATTCGTCCACAGAGTCATAAAAGTTGGGATTCTGGATCGTAGGAGCAACCCAGTTGTGCCTCCTTGCCTCCTTGTCAAATTGCTAGATATCTTCAAGCTCTTTGGGAGTGAAGGGGACAAAACAATGGCCAGCTTGCAAAGAAGGATCAGAGAACAAAGAAGAAAACCACTTGGCGAGCTGGGCTTAATCATGGGAGCCATAGACCTGGCAGATGACGCGAGCAGCTCCGTACGTGAAGTAGGAACTTGCTTCATCCCGCACTGAGTCCAAAAACTCCTCTAAGGCCTTAAATTCAGTCACCCCTTGGGACTTAAGCTCGCAGCATGGGACTCAAATTCTAGCTCGGCAACCCGGGCAGTGACCTTCTCCAACTCACCCCTATTAACTTCGGCCTTGAGCTTCATCTTTTCCAAGGCCTCTTGGAGGTAGTTTACTTGATCCTCAAAACTATTCCCCCTAGCCCTTGCTGCCAGAAGCTCAGAATGGCAAGAGGCATTAGCCTCCATAAATTGAGAAACCTCCCCTTGAAGGCCAGCATTAGCCCTCATGGTCGAGGAGAGTTGAGACTAGGCGAGATCCATTTCCTCTCCCAACTAGGCAATTTGGCCCTCTCGAATCCTCAGTTGGGATCTCACCTCCTCCACCTCCCTAACCTAGGCAGCCAAGGCAGCCACTTGCTCTATTATTTGAGGAGGGAAAAGAAAGAATTAAAGTTAAATTAAACAAACAGAGCTTGAGGGAGGGGAACTCTCCTTGACCAACGAGTCCCTGGAATCAAGAAGGAACTCACCTTTAAGGTTCCAACAGCAACCAGCCCCACGAGTTCTTCCTTAGAATAGCTTTGTCCCCCCTCCTAGACTATGGGCTTCGCAGGCAATTTGGCTTCAGAAGGATTGGGTTAAGCAGAAGAGATCTCCACAGCACCAACGGGATCATCCTCCCTCTTCCTCTTGCGATTGAGGGCTAAACTTTCCTCAGTCTCCTCTGAGTTCTGACTCTCGAAGGAGACGAAGTAGCCCCTTCAGTAGAGGGTCCCCTAACATCATCAACAGGATCCTGGCCTCCCAACTCTTCAACAGGAGCAGCAGCAACTCAAGCGAATCTCTACCCTATCACAGCCTCCTCGCGCCTCTGCTCTTGGGCACTGTCATCCAAAACCAATTTTGGAAGCCTTTTCATAGGAACACCATTAAGCCTAGCCTGTCTGGTCTGCCTCCCAGCCCTTAGCGTGCAGACGAGATCCTCCAGGCGCAACATTCCTGCAAGCACAACAAAGCGGAAGAGCAAAGTCAATTTGGTAACAAACTCCCCCAAGGAAAAAACACCAAGTCAATCAAAACCAAAGAGACCAAGTACTATCTCGGCTGGGAGAACACTTGCTGCCTCGACAACATGCCTCGCAACTATCAGAAAAGGATGAATTGCAATAGGTTATCCATTCCCAGACAAGATTGAGGGGGGGGGTTCAACCACTACCTTGGAATGGGATCCATCCCTATCACCTACCTCACACTGATTAAGGTACTTGTCCTCCAAGCACGCTTTCTAGTCTAAGGCCCAGAGTTGGCCATTGGCACCAACCTTGAGCAACCTTCTGACCTTGCCCAAAAAAGCTTCCTCAGCCAGGGACCCTGAAACTTGTCCAAATTGAATTAAGGTCTGGCAACGTTCTGGGCTCTCACTGGGAAAGGAAATCCAACCTGGCTCTCTACCCATATCCATTTGTCAGACCATCCCTTCACCTTTTGGGGAAATGGTCAAATAGTCTGAAGCTCGAGACCAAACGGTGAGGATTCCTTTAATGGAGACCATGGTATAGAAGTAATCGAAGAGATTTAAAGTGGGCTCCAGGTTTAAGCTATGGCAGGCCAATATGAAGGTGGTGACCACCTTTATGCCGTTGGGATGCACATCGAGGAGCCTAACTTGGGATCTAAGGAGGAACTCAACCAAAAAGGGATCCACCGGAAACCGAAGACTAGAGGCGAGTTGGCTTGGGTGCACAACTAGGGCGTCGTTCCGGGCCATACACATAGGGCAATTGAAGTCCCTAACCCTGTAGTCTCCCTCATTCAACCCATACCGAGTCTTAAGCTCCTCTATCTCATACTAAGAAATCTGATTCCCATGCCTACGGGAGAGAAGGGGCTTAGTAGAGTTTTTTTCCTTTTTGGCAGCCTTGGATTGACCAGCCATCTCCTGTATACCTGGTAAACCCCAAGAAAGGTTGGACTCAAATTTATCGTCCAAGAGAGACTCTATAAGGTTTTTTTCTTCTAAGTCTACTACTGGGTGGTCAGGTCCTAGCCAAGCCTTCTCAGACAACCCTAAACTGGTACAAGATGTCTGCACTATTTTCATACCCAACCCAGTTTCGTATCGGGTGAATACCGACTAATAATCCTTGCAGATCTTATAATAACCATCCTCTTTCTCACAGAGGACAAGGTCGGGGACACTAAGGAACCAATTCCTCTTCTTCACTACCATTTTCTTACCCTTGCACCTCAACAACCCCAATCAGCAAGAACCCCTCATAGAGGGCAAACAAGAATGTAACAGACAGAGAGGGAGGCGTAAAGAAGATACCTGATCGTGAAGGACGAAGGAAAGGTGAAAGAAGAAAGGGTTCGAGTTGGTCGAACTGAAGCAAAGGCTAAGGCGATGAAGTTCTAGAAAACTCGAGTGTAGCAGAGAGGAGAACAGCAAGGAGGAACTATTTGAAATGGTGAAGTGAAGACTAGTGATGAATTGAAAAGACTAAGGAAGAGGCGGGAGTTGTGCACTCCACGCATGGGAAGACGGCTGTGAGCCACAAAAAGGGACTCGCATGTGTGCGTCTTGGTCTTAGGGGAAGGAAAGAAATGATGAGCCATTAAGGCGACCCACATGTGGCCAGAAACGAAATAATCCCTGGAGCGAGAAGCGTCTGGGAATAATGGTTGGGCTAAGGAAGGACGAAAAGTTCCTACCTTGGCCCAAGGGGCCACTGAAGGGCTAAGGCCCAATCAGGATCAGGTGTGACGACCCAGGCCAGCAAAGATGAAGGATGAAGGGCCAGATCAACCCAATATAGGGAGTAGAGGCGCACTAAGGTCGAATAAAAGGGCTCGGCCTTATCCAACTTGAGAAAAGTGTCTAAAGATCATTTCCAGAAATGTGGTAACCTAAAAGGAGACAAAGATAAAAGGCTATCCAGGAAAAGATTCCTAACAGCCTCCCAGAGGAGGAGCACAAAAAGGGCTGTGTCCAGCCCCCAGACAAACTGGTAACAAACTAGAGCATTAAATGCCATTTTCCACGTGTCGAGCACCGAAGGGATAGAAGATATTCTACCCTAATGAACATATATGGGGAGAGAAAAGGGGGAGGAGAGTATATAAACCCTTTTCTCCTCAGGCAATGGTGAGATATCCAATACGCTTAAACCCTAAAACTCTCTGCTCCCGATTTAGAGAACTTCAATCTCCTGACTTACCATCGGAGGAGGTTCCCGGAGCAACTCTCCGGCCACCTTTCTTTGTTTCCCATTTCAGGTTCCCACATTCGTGGTCTACGTACCCATCTAGCAGAGAGCCCAGATCATCCAACCTGATATTTGTTACATCCGTTATATTAAAAATATAATACTTTTAAAAAGTGGACATTGGACAAATCAAAATAGAAGTAGAAACATTCAATTGTGGACGAATGAGTATTTTACATCAAAATTCCTATTTGGAATATTTTATCACTTAAAATACTAAAAAAACAGCACTTACATTGTTCAATATAAAGTTTCTTCTTCGGAACTCCATCATAGTATAATCTCGATAAATTCAGTCTCGTTGAATATAAAAAGTTAGCTGCCGCCCATACAATCTTTTTTTTTTTTTTTTGGCATACCACTGATAAGAAAACTGTATCCCGGAACAAATATGTCTAAAATACTTCTATTTTTTTTTGAAAAAAAAAACCATAAATCATGATCTATTTGTTAGAACAAATTTGTTGATCAAGAGTCAAAATGTACTTCCATAAGTCTTGTTGCCAATCCATTCTTACTTTGAACTGAAATGCTATGGAGCATAAACGGCAAATGAGCACTATTTCGTCGCCCTTCCCACTTTTCCTTGGGGTTAAAGAGTAAAAGCTCGTAATTACCTAAAATTCTCAAACAAAAGTCTATTTGAATCATGTGATTTTTATTGAATCACATCAACAAATGCATAATGAGCTATTCTGTCTATATAATCATATAATTTTTATTTTGTCATTTCACCAAATAGAACTGATGTGGTAAAAATCAGTGTGGGATGCCCAGCTGCGTAATGGACCTTTCAAATTGATATAATGCTTCTTTGCTCGCAAGTAACCTTGGAAAAGAAACAAACACAGAAAGATAACCGGAGGGTTTTGCTCCGGAAACCTCCTCCGATGCTTAAGTCAGGAGAGTATGAGGGTTCTGTTCACATAGCAAAGATGGTTTTTAGCTAGGGTTTCGTAAGTTACCTTGAGAGGAGGGTGTCCTCGGGTTTTTATACCCTCCTCCTTTTGGTATCGAGCTACCAGGAGGGAGAATATTTCCCTCCTCTCAAGTGGCTCCACGTGTAGACAGTTATTAAATGCGCCAGGGCTTCCAGTCTGCTTGGCCGCAGGGAGCAGAGCCGCTTGGGCTGTTCTGTTCTGAGGGGTGTCAGGAATCTTCGTCCTGACACCAGATTTTGTCCCCTTAGCTATCTTGCTGGTCACCCTTCATGGCGTGGGTTAGGCCTGCTCTCCTGCCTTTGTTTGCCCCGGACCCGGCTAGCTATTGGGCTGCCTTTTTTATACTTCATTAGAGTGGAATTAAAGTGGGTTGGGCTGCCTTTGGCCCAACATTCCCTTTTAATTCCCCTCCTTTGGGCTTAGGCCCTTCAGTGG
>JAKNRG010026814.1:951-20346 GCA_024706555.1 Mandevilla sanderi x Mandevilla atroviolacea | reverse complement strand
GATACTAACAAAGTTATTTCTACTTTCTAATTGCAGTCACAAAATTTATTCAAAAAATTTAATCTATTAAACTAAATTTCACCTATTCCATGATTTAATGTAATAAATCAAATTTCAAAAACAAGTTAATAACATTTCAAATGATCACAATAAAATTAAAAGACACAGTGGATAGTAAATTTAAACAAGTAAACAAAACAATCAAGAGTTTAATGTTCACAATTACATCACACTAAAATGAAAATAAAAATAAATCCATCCAAAAGTCTATAGCACCAAAAAGTTCATAACTTCATAGAATTAGAATACGTAACTGAAAAATTAATTAATAAATTATAGTTTTTTTTTAAAAAAAGAGTTTTTAAAATGTTTTTTAAAAAAACTTCGACTGGGCTGCGTAGGCCCAACTATGCCCCGGAGCTTCTTGGCACTTGGCCCATTGGGGCTCGGCTAAAAAGACCGGTTTGACATATGGGCTACAATATTCAAGCCCAACCCTCTAAGATTACGAGTCTGGACACTGCCGGGCCTTGAGGTCGAGCCCATTTTCATAGCTGTAATGGTGAAGTGACAAAAATTGTCCTCATTTTTCACCAAGCACAACGAACTCAACGGAACCGAACGTTTAGTCATCTGGGCATCGTCAAACACCATCTTCCTCTTCTAGAAGGTATCAATCATTATTACATGGAACCAAGTGAATTAGTCGACGGGCGTATGTAAGCCTGGACTGGATACCAATCGTAAAAAAAAAAAAAAATTAGCCAAAACATTGTTATTATGGTGAATAGGAAAACATTTTTCTCATTGTTTCACTAAGCAGATGGAAATAAATGGAGCCGAACGTTTAAACCTCTGAGCTTCGTCAAACACCATCTTCCTCTTCTAGAATGTGTAAATCATTATTACTTGAACCCAAGTGGATTAGTCGAGGTGCATGCATGAGCAAGGCCCTGGATACCACTTGTAAAAAAAAAAAGGAAAATACAAAAATATTGTTATTATGGTGAAGAGGCAAGAATTGACCTCTTTGTTTGACAAAGCAGATGGACTGAATGGAACCGAACGTTTAGTCATCTGGGCTTCGTCAAACACCTTCTTGCCCTTCTAGAAGGTATAGATCATTATTACTTGGACCCAAGAAGAATAGTCGAGGTGCGTACGTAAGCTTGGCCCGAATAACACTTGGTAAAAAAAAGGGAAAAAAATGTTGTCATTATGATGAAGAGGCAAAAATTGTCCTCATTGTTTGACTAAGCAGACGGACTGAATGGAACCGAATGTTTAGGCGCCTGGGTGTCCTCAAATACTCTCTTCCCTTTCTAGAAGGTATAGATCATTATTACATGGACGAAGTGAATTAGAAGAGGTGCGTGCGTAAGCCTGGACGGGATGCCACTTGTAACAAAAAAGAACAGTAAAAACATTGTTATTATGGTGAAGAGGCAAAAATTATCCTCATTGTTTGACTAAGCAGATGGAACTGAATGAAACCGAACGTTGAGTCAACTTGGCTTCGTCAAATACCATCTTCCCCTTCTCGAAGGTATAGATCATTTTTACATGGACTCAAGTGGATATGTTGAGGTGTGTACTGAGCCACGCCCGGATACCAGTTGTAAAAAAAAAGGAAATAGAAAAAAAAATGTTATGATGGTGAAGTGAAAAACAATTTCCTCATTGTTTCACTAAGTAGATGGAAATGAATGGAACCGAACGTTTAAACATCTGGGCCTCGTCAAACACCATCTTCCCTATCTAAAAGGTAATGATCATTATTACATGGACCCAAGTAAATTAATCGAGTTTCGTGCGTAAGCCTGGACAAGATACCACTTGTAAAAAGAAAAAATAGCCAAAACATTATTATTCTGGTGAAAAGGCAAAAATTGTCCTCATTGTTTGAGTAAGCAGATGGAACAGAATGGAACCCAACGTTTTGCCATCTTGGCTTCATCAAACACCATCTTCCCCTTTCAAAAGGTATATATAATTTTTACATGGACCCAAGCGGATCAGTCGAGGTGCGTGCGTAAGCTTGGCCCCGGATAGCACGGGTAAAAAAAAGGGAAACAGCAAAAACATAATTGTGATGGTGAAGAGGAAAATTGTCCTTAATGTTTGACTAAGGAGAAGGATTGTATGCAACTGAACGTTTAGTCATCTGGGCTTCGTCAAACACCATCTTCCCCTTCTAGAAGGTATGGATCATTTTTCATGGACCTAAGTGAATAGCTGACAGGAATGCGTAAGCCTGGATCAGATACCAACTGCAAGAAGAAAAAAAAGCAAAAACATTGTTATTATGGTGAAGAGGCCAAAAAATTCCTCATTGTTTGACTAAGCAGATGGAAATGAAGGGAATCGAACGTTTAAACTTCTGGGCTTCATCAAACGCCATCTTCCCCTTCAAGAAGGTATAGATCATTATTACATGAACCCAAGTGGATTAGTCGAGGTGCGTCCGTAAGCTTGGCCCGGATACCACTTGTGAAAAAAAAGGAAAATACAAAAACATTGTTATTATGGTGAAGAGGCAAAAATTGTCCTCATTGTTTGAGTAAGCAAATGGACAGAATGGAACCGAACGTTTAGTCAACTTTGCATCGTCAAACACCATCTTGCCTTTCTAGAAGCCATAGATCCTCATTACATGGACCCAAGTAGATTAGTCGAGAAGCGTACGTAAGTTTGGCCTGTATACCACTTGTAAAAAAAAGGAAAAAACAAAAATGTTGTTATTATGGTGAAGAGCCAAAAATTGTGATCATTATTTGTCTAAGCAGATGGACTGAATAGAATCTAACGTTTAGTCATCTAGGCTTCGTCAAACACCATCTTCCCATTCTAAAAGGTGTAAATCATTATTACATGGACCAAAGTGATTTAGTCGAGGTGCTGCGTAAGCTTGGACAGGATACCACTTGTAAAAAAATCGTAAAAACACTATCATCATGGTGAAAAGGCAAAAATTGTCCTGATTGTTTGACTAAGTTGATGGAACTGAATAGAATTAAACGTTTAGTCTTCTTGGCTTTGTCAAACACCATCTTCCCCTTCTCGATTGTGTATATCATTTTGACATGGGGCCAAGTGGATTAGCTGAGGTGCGTGCGTATGCCAGACACGGATGCCACTCGTAAAAAAAAGGGAAACAGCAGAAACATCATTATTATGGTGAAGAGGAAAATTGTCCTCATTGTTTGACTAAGCAGATGGAATTAATGGAACTGATCATTTAGTCATATGGGCTTCGCCAAACACCATCTTCCCCTTCTAGAAGGTATAGATCATTATTACATGGCCCTAAGTGATTTAGTCGAGGTGTGTGCAAGAACCTGGACCGGATACCATTTGTAAAAATTAAAAAAATAGTAAAACCATTGTTGTCAATGTCAAGAGGCAAAAATTTCCTCAGTGTTTGACTAAGCAGATGGAACTTAATGGAACCAAACGTTTAGTCATCTAGGCTTCGTCAAACACCATCTTCCGCTTCTCAAAGATGTAGATCATTTTTACATTTACCTCAGTGGATTAGTCGAGGTGCATGCGTAAGCCCTCCCCGGATTCCACTTGAAAAAAAAAGGGAAATAGGAAAAACATTGTTATTATGATGAAGAGACAAATTGTCCTCATTGTTTGACTAAGCAGATGGAACTTAATGGAACCGAACGTTTAGTCATTTGGGCTTCGTCAAGCACCATCTTCCCCTTCTAGAAGGTATAGCTCATTATTACATTGACCCAAGTGAATTAGCCAAGGTGCATGCGTAAGCCTGGCCCGGCTACCCTATGTAAAAAAAAAAAGGAAACAGCGAAATTATTGTTTTTATGGTGAACATGAAAAAATTGTCCTCATTGTTTGTCTAAGTAGTTGGAACAGAATGGAACCGAACGTTTAGTCATTTTGGCTTCATCAAACACCATCTTCCCCCTCTAGAAGTCATAGATTATTATTACATGGACACAAGTGAATTAGTGGTGGTGCATGCGTAAGCTTGGACTAGATACCAAATGTAAAAAAAAAAGAAACAACAAAAACCTTGTTATTATGGTGAAGAGGAAAAAAATTTCCTCAATGTTTGACTAAGCAGATGGAACTGAATTGAACCGAACGTTTAGTCCGCTGGGCTTCGTCAAACAGCATCATCCCCATCTAAAAGGTATAGATAGTGATTAACTAAATCCAAGTGGATAAGTAGAGGAGCGTGCGTAAGCCTAGCCTGGATACCACTTGTTAAAAAAGAAAGGAAACAACAAAAACAATGTTATTATGTTGAAGAGGCAAAATTGTCTTCATTGTTTGACTAAGCATATCCAACGGAATGGAACCCAATGTTTGTCATTTGGGCTTCGTCAAACACCATCTTCCCCTTCTAGAAGGTATAGATAGTTATTACATGAGTCCAAGTGGATTAGTCAAGGTGCATGCGTAAGCTTGGCTTGGATACCACTCTATAAAAAAAGGAAATAGCAAAAACATTGTTATTATGTTGAAGACGGGAAAATTGTCCTCATTGTTTGACTAAGCATATGGAACAGAATGGATCCGAACATTTAGTCATCGGGGCTTCGTCAAACACCATCTTCCCTTTCTAGAAGGTATAGATCATTATTAAATGGGCCCAAGTGAATTAGTTGAGATGCTTACGTAAGCTTGGACAGGATTCCACTTGTTAAAAAAAAAAAGGAAACAGCAAAAACATTGTTATTATGATGAAGAGGCAAAAATTGTCCTAATTGCTTGACTAAGCAGATGGAACTGAATGGAATCGAACGTTTAGTCATTTGGGCTTCGTCAAACACCATCTTCCCCTTCTAGAAGGTATAGATAATTTTTACATGGACCCAAGTGGATTAGTCGAGGTGCGTGCGTAAGCCTGGCCTGGATACCGCTTTTAAAAGAAAAAGGAAACAACAAAAACATTTTTATTATGTTGAATTGTCCACCTTGTTTGACTAATCAGATGGAACTGAACGTTTAGTCATCTTGGCTTCATCAAACACCATCTTCCCCTTCTTGAAGGTATGGATCATATTTACATGGACCCAAATGGATTAGTCGAGGTGCGTGCATAAACCTAGCCCAGATACAACAAAAGCATAATTATTATGGTGAAGAGGAAAATTGTCCTCATTGCTTGACAAAGCAGATGGACTGAATTGAACCAAGCGTTTAGTCTTCTAGGCTTCGTCAAACACCATCTTCCCCTTCTAGAAGGTATAGATCATTGTTAAATGGACCCAAGTGAATTAGTCGACGGGCGTGCATAAGCAAGGATCGGATACCAATTGTAAAAAAAAGAAAAAACAGCAAAAACATTGTTATTATGGTGAGGAGGCGAAAATTGTTCTCATTGTTTGACTAAGCAGATGGAACTGAAGGGAACTGAACGTTTAGTCATCCGCGCATCGTCGAACACCATCTTCCCCTTCTAGATGGTATAAATCATTACTACATGGACCCAAGTGGATTAGTCGAGGCGTGTGCATAAGCCCGGACCGGATACCAATTGTAAAAAAAAGAAAGACAGCAAAAACATTGTTATTATGGTGAAAAGGCAAAAATTGTCTTCATTGTCTGACTAAGTAGATGGAACTGAATGGAACCAAACGTTTAGTCATTTGAGCCTCGTCAAACACCATCTTCCTATTCTAGAAGTTACAGATCATTATTGCATAGACCCAAGTTAATTAGTCGTGGTCCGTGCGTGAACCTGGACTAGATACCACATGTGAAAATAAAAGAAACAACAAGACATTGTTATTATGGTGAAGAGGCAAAAATTGTCCTCATTGCTTGACAAAGCAAAAGGAACTCAATGGAACCGAACGTTTATTTATCTGGGCTTTGTCAAACACCATCTTCCACTTCTAGAAGGTATAGATCATTATTACATGGACCCAAGTGAATTAGTAGACAAGCGTGTGTAAGTTGGACTGGATACCAATTGCTAAAAAAAAAGAAGAAAAAATATTGTTATCATGGTGGAGAGCAAAAAAAATTTCCTCATTGTTTGACAAAGCAGATGGAAATTTATAGAACCGAACGTTTAAATATATGGGCTTCGTCAAACACCATCTTCCCCTTGTAGAATGTATTGATCATTATTACATGAACCCAAGTGGATTAGTCGAGGTGCGTGCATAGGCTTGGCCCGGATACCATTTGTGAAAAAAAGGAAAATTCCAAAACGTTGTTACTGTGGTGAAGAGGCAAAAATTGCCCTCATTGATTGACTATGCAGACGGACCGAGTGGAACTGAACTTTTAATCATTTGGGCTTCGTCAAACACCATCTTGCCCTTCGAGAAGGTATAGATCCTTATTTCATAGACCCAAGTAGATTAGTCGAAGTGCGTGCATAAGCCTGGGCCGGATACCACTTGTAAAAAAAAAAAGAAAGAGTAAAAATGTTGTTATTATGGTGATGAGGCAAAAATTATCCTCATTGTTTGACTAAGCAGATGGACGAATAGAACCGAACATTTAGTCATCTGGGCTTTTGCCAAAGACCATCGTCCCCTTCTAGAAAGAATAGATCATTATTACATGGACCCAATTGAATTAATCAAGGTGCGTTTGTAAGCTTGGAAGGGATACCGCTTGTCAAAAAAAAAAACCGCAAAGACATTGTTATTTTGGTGAAGAGGAAAAAATTGTCCTCATTGTTTGACTAAGCAGATGGAACTGAATGGAACCGAACGCTTAGTCATCTTGGCTTCGTCAAACACCATCTTCCCCTTCTCGAAGGTATATATCAGTTTTACGAGAACCAAAGTGGAATAGTCGAGGTGCATGCATAAGCCTTGCCCAGATACCACTTGTCAAAAAAAGGAAAACATAAAAAACATAATTATTATGGTGAAGAGGAAAATTGTCCTCATTGTTTGACTAAGCAGATGGACTGAATAGAACCAAACATTTAGTCATCTTGGCTTCGTTAAACACCATTTCCCCTTCTAGGGTTATAGATCATTATTACATGGACCCAAGTGAATTCGTCGACGGGTGTGCATAAGCCTGGACCAGATACCAATTGTGAAAAAAAAAGCAAAAACATTGTGATTATGGTGAAGAGGGAAAAAATTTCCTCCTTGTTTCACACTGCGATGAAAATGAAGGGAACCGAACGTTCAAACATCTAGGCTAAGTCAAACACCATCTTCCCCTTGAAGAATGTATAGATCATTATTACATGAACCCAAGTGGATTAGTCGAGGTGCCTGTGTAAGCTTGGCCCGGATACCACTTGCAAAAAAAAAAGGAAAATACAAAAACGTTGTCATTATGGTGAAGAAGCAGTAATTGTCCTCATTGTTTGACAAAGCAGATGGACAAGATGAAACCGTAAGTTTAGTCCTCTGGGCTTCGTCAAACACCATCTTGCCTTTCTAGAAGGTTTGGATCCTCATTACATGGACCCAAGTAAATTTGTCGAGGTGCGTGCGTAAGCCTGGCACGGATACCACTTGTTAAAAAAAAAGGGAAAGAGAAAAAATATTGTTATTACGGTGAAGAGGCAAAAATTGTCCTCATCGTTTGACAAAGTAGATGGAACTGAAATTTTAGTCTTCTGGACCTCGTCAAACACTATCTTCCCTTCTAAAAGTTGTAGATCAATATTACATGGACCCAAGTAAATTTGTCGTGGTGTGTGTGTAAACCTGGACCAAATACCACATGTAAAAAAAAAAGAAACAGCAAAAACATTGTTATTATGGTGAGGAGGCAAAATTGTTCTCATTGTTTGACTAAGCAGATAGAACTGAATGGAACCGAACATTTAGTCATCTAGGCTTTGTCAAACACCATCTTCCCATTCTAGAAGGTATAGATCATTATTACATGGACCCAAGTGAATTAGTCGAGGTGTGTGAGTAAGCCTGGACCGGATACCCAATGTAAAAAAAAAAGGACAGCAACAACATTGTTATTATGGAGAAGAGGCAAAAATTGTCCTCATTCATTGACTAAGTAGATGGAACTGAACGTTTGGTCATCTGGACCTCGTCAAACACCATCTTCCCATTCTAGAAGTTATAGATCATAATTAGATGGACCCAGTGAATTAGTCGTGGTGCGTGCGTAAACCTGGAACAGATACCACTTGTAAAGAAAAAAAAATAAACAGCAAAAACATTTTTATGATGGTGAAGAGGCAAAAACTGTCCTCATTGATTGAATAAGCACAAGGAACTCAATGGAACTTAACGTTTTAGTCATCTAGGCATCGTCAAACACCATCTTCCCCTTCTAGAAGGTATAGATCATTATTACAGGGACCCAAGTGGATTAGTCGACAGATGCGCGAATGCCTGGACCAAATACCAATTGTAAAAAAAAAAAAAAAAAGCAAAACCATTTTTATCTTGGTGAAAAGGAAAAGAATTTCCTCATTGTTTGACTAAGGAGAAGGAAATTTATAGAACCGAACGTTTAAACATCTGGGCTTCGTCAAACCCCATCTTTCCCTTCTAGATGGTATAGATCACTATTACATGAACCCAAGTGGATTAGTCAAGGTGTTGGTGTAAGCTTGGCTAGGGTACCACTTGTAAAAAAAAAGGAAAATACAAAAACATTGTTATTATGGTGAAGAGGCAAAAATTTTCCTCATTGTTTGACTAAGCAAATGGACTGAATGGTACCGAATGATTAGTCATCTGGGCTTCGTCAAAACCATCTTGCCCATCTAGAAGGTATATATCTTATTACATGGATCCAAGTAGATTAGTCTTGGTCCGTGAAGTAGCCCTGGGCCTGATACCACTTGTAAAAAAGAAGGAAAAAACAAAAAAGTCGTTATTATGGTGAAGAGGCAAAAATTGTCCTCATTGTTTGACTACGCAGATGGACTGAATGGAAGCGAAAGTTTAGTCATCTGGGCTTCGTCAAACACAATCTTCCCCTTCTAAAGTTATAGATCATTATTACATGGACCCAAGTGAATTAATCGAGGTGCGTGCGTAAGCTTGGAAAGGATACCACTTGTAAAAAAAATCTCAAAAACATTGTTATTATGGTGAAGAGAAAAAATTTTTCCTCATTCTTTGAATAAGCAGATGGAACTGAATGGAACAGAACATTTTTTCATATTGGCTTCGTCAAACACCATTTTCCTTTCTTGAAGGTATATATCATTTTACATGGACCCAAGTGGATTGGTCGAGGTATGTGCGTAAGTCTAGCCCGGACACTTGTAAAGATAATGAAAGCAACAAAAACATAATTATTATGGTGAAGAGGAAAATAGTCCTCATTGTTTGACTAAGCAGATGGACTAAATAGAACCAAACGTTTTGTCATCTTGGCTTCGTCAAACACCATCTTCCCTTTCTAAAAGGTATAGAGCATTATTACATGGACCCAAATGAATTAGTCGACGACCATGCGTATGCCTAGACCGGATGCCAATTGTAAAAAAAATAGCAAAAACATTGTTATTATGGTGAAGAGGCAAAAAATTTCCTCATTCATTGACTAAGCAGACGGTAATGAAGGAAACCGAACGTTTAAACATCTGGGCTTCGTCAAACGCCATCTTCCCCTTCAAGAAAGTATAGATCATTACTACATGAACCCAAGTGGATTAGTCGAGGTGCGTGCGTAAGCTTGGCCAGGATACCACTTGTAAAAAAAAGGAAAATAGAAAAACATTGTTATTATGGTGAAGAGGCAAAAATTGTCCTCATTGTTTAACTAAGCAGATGGACAGAATGGAACCAAACGTTTAGTCATCTAGGCTTCATTAAACACCATCTTGCCTTTCTACAAGGTAATTATCCTCATTACATGGGCCCAAGTAGATTAGTCAACGGGGCTTGACACTTGGAAAAGGCCATTCAATGATTGGGCCCCTCGCCGATCTGCAAGAGGGAAGGGCACAGCTATTTTTGTGTGCTCCCCTACTGTTAGGATGTCTGGAATCTTGGCCTGACATCCTCTCTGTTAGGACCGACTGGCTTAGCTATCAGTGACCTCTGTCTTTACCTTATTTCTTCCGAAATTAGGCTGGGGCCCTTCCTCTTGGCTGGGTTTCCTTTAGCCATTTTCTCTGGCCTTTATGGGTTTTTTCCTTTACAAGGCCCATTTGGCCCATTATGGCTTTTCGCTTTTGGATTGGGCCCTTATCACTCATCTTAGATTGGGCCTTGGTCCTTCAATGGCCCCTGGGCTGAGGTTGGACCTTTTTGTCTTTCCTCAGCCCAAGGACAACCTCCAGAACGCTTCGCGCTCCTAAAATAATCCGATTTTTTACTCACATGGGCAGAATTAATGGCGCATCATTTCATGGCTTGTGGCCATCCGTCTGCGCGTGGAAATCACTCCTCCCACCTTTTCCATACTCTTTTCAGTTCATTTCTTGTCCCTCACTTTACCATTTCAAACGTTTGCTTTCTGCCATTTCTCTCTCTACAATACTCGAGCTGCTTGTAACCTCGTCTTTTTAGTCCTTACCCCTACCGTTGTGTTCGCTCAACTGCCTTGAGACCTTTCCTCCTTCATCCTCTTTTCAACTTTTATACTCAAGTACTGTCCTTGACCTCCCTTCTCTGTTTAATAGATTCTTGGGGGTCCTTTATGATGGATAGTGTGGGTTGATTTCGTGGTGGTGTATCGGTAGAAAGATGGTAGTGAAGAAGAGGAATTGGTTCTTGAGTGTCCCTGATTGCTTCCTCTATGAGAAGGAGGGAGACATTTATAGGATTTGTAGGGATTACCAGTCGGTGTTCACTCAGTATGAAACTGGGTTGGGTATGAGAATAGTGCAGACATCCTACACTAGTTTAGGGTTGTTTGAGGAGGCTTGGCTAGACTATCCAATAGTTGACTTAGAGGAAAAAGCCCTTATAGAGTCTCTGCTGGACGATAAATTTGAGTCTGACCTTTCCTGTGGTATGCTAGCTAAACGGGAGATGGCTGGTCAATCGAAGGGAGCCAAGAAGGGAAAAACTTTTAATGCACCTCTCCCTTCCTGTAGACATGGGAATCAGATTTCCCTAGAGGAGATAGAGGAGCTTAAGACCCCTTGCGGGTTAAATGAGAGAGATTACCTGGTTAGGGATTTTGACTGCCCTGTTTACACGGCACGAAACAATGCCCTGGTAGTTCACCCCAGCCATCTTTCTTCTGGCCTTCGTTTCCCAGTGGATCCTTTCTTGGTCAAGTTCCTTCTTAGAAACCTAGTCAGGCTTCCAAATGTCCACCCCAATGCTATTAAGGCAGTAACCACATTCATAGTGGCCTGCCACAGCCTGAACTTAGTGCCTACGCTCAATCTTTTTGACTATTTTTACACCCTGGTCTAGATTAAGGGCATCCTCACTGTCCGTTCTCGGGCAGAGACCTTTAGGTTGTTCAACCACTTTCCATAAAAGGTGAAGGGTTGGTCTGATAAATGGATCTGGGTGGAGAGTCGTGTTGGGTTCCCCTTTCCAGTGAGGGCTCAAAGTATGACCAGACCCTAGTTCGAACTCGACAAATTCCTAGGGTCCTTGGCCGAGGAGCCTTCTTGGCAAGATTAGGAGAATGCTCGGGGTTGCTCCCAATGGCCAACTCTGGGCTCTGGATTGCAGGGCCTACGTAGAGGACAACTACCTCAACCGGTGTGGGATAGGAGATAGGGATGGGACCCATTCCAAGGTGGTGGTTGAACCCCCCCCCCCCAATAATCTTGCCTGGGAATGGATAACCCATCCCGACTTTGCCTTTTCTGACACTTGTGAGGCATGTCGCCAAGGTAGCAAGTGTTCTCCCTGTCGAGATGGTATACTCCTGCGTTTGTTTTGATTTGGTGGTTACTTTTGAGTGAACCTTTGCTAACTCTTCTGATCTTGTTGTTTATATATGGATGTTGCGCTAGGACAACCTTGTCCGTAGGTTGAGGGCTGGCAGGCAAGCCAGGCAGACCAGGCTTAATGGAGCCCCTAGAAATGGGCTTCCCAAATTGGTTTTGGACAACAGCCCCCAAGAGCAAAGGTGCGGAGAAACTTAAATGGGGCGGAGATTAGCCCAGTCTGCTACCGCTGCTGCTGAGGAATTGAGATGACAAGGGCCTGGTGACGATGCTGGGGGGCCTCTCCCAAAAGGGACAACTTCTTTCCCTTTTCGGATAGCCAAACACGGAGGAGACAGAGGAGGGCTTAGCCCTAAATCGTAAGAGGAAGAGGGGAGATGATCTGCCTCTCCCAGCCCCACCCATACTCAGTCGCCTGAGGGCTCTGATGCCCAAGATGAGGCCAAGGATCGCTCTAAGGAGGAACGCGTAGGGCTGATCACTGCTGGGACATCCATGTTGAGTTTCTCCTTTGTCCTTGGTGACTCGTTGGTTGGGGGAGTTGATTTCCCTTGAGTTTTTTTATTTCAATTTCTTGCTTGACTCTGTTTGTTTAGTTTTTAGATAATCGGGTATGTGGTTGCCTTAGCTGCCCAAGCTGGGGAAGTACAAGGGGTGAGATCCCAGATGAAAACTTTTGAGGGGCAGAATGCCTAGTTATGAGAGGAAAGGGCTCTCGCTCATTCCCAACTTTCCAAAGCCATAAGGGCTAATGTTGGCCTTCAAGGGGAAATTTCCAAGCTGAAAGAAGCCAATGCCTCCTGTCATTCTGAACTCTTGGCAGCCAAGGCTAGGGGGAATAGCTTTGAGGACCAAGTCAAATATCTCCAAGAAGCTCCGGAGAAAATGAAACTGGAGGATGAGGTGAGGAAGAGCGAGTTGGAGAAAGCCACCGCTAGGATCTTTACTCTAGAGTTTGAGTCCCACATAGCCGCACTCAAATCTGAGGGCGTGGTTGAGTTTAAGGCATTGGAGGAGTTCTTGGAAATTGTGCGAGATGAGGTGAGTTCCTACTTCAATTCGGGAGCCGCCCACATTATCCACCAGATATATGCCTCCCATGAGCCCACTCAACTCGCCAAGTGGTTCTCCTCTGTATTCTCTGATTCCTCCTTCCGAGCTGGCCATTGCTTTGTCCCCTTCACCCCCAAGGAACTTGAGGACATAGAACAAATTGACAAGAATGAGGGAAGGCGCAGACAGGTTGCTCCCACAGTCCAAATACCAGACTTCTACGATTATGTGGATGACTATGTGGAGCAACTCATGAGCGCCACCTCTCAGCCCATCTTAGATCCGAATTTTGCTCTTAGAGGGCAGGACATAAGCATTTTCCTTCTCCCGAAGCCTGCCGAGCTAACTGAAGAAGGGGGTCCTCCTGTTAAGGAAGCTGCTCCATCCGAGGAGGCCCTCCTTCCAAAGAAGGCCCAGTAGCTGAGGAGAGCAATGATCCCCAACTTGCTTCTTAGGCTTCTTTTTTTGATGTACCTTGTTTTCTTTGCAGTTTTGGTAAACTTGGCCTTTTAACGGCCTTTGTATATTTTGTAATCAGTCAATGCGAGCTCATTTTTTAGATCAACTATTCTTTCCCCCATTTATCCATTCAAAAATTTACATGATCGTAAAACTCAAAATAACGGGACATAAACGGACCACAGGAAAGAACTGTTCTAGTTCAAACTCAACTTATCATACATAATATTTTTTCAAATGGTTAGAGTGCCAAAGTATTGCCCAACCGTTTTCCATCGGCCTTTCCAGGATGAAGGTACCCTCTTTAATGGCTTGTACTACCTTGTAGGGTCCTTCCCAGTTGGGGGCGAGTTTCCCCCTGTCTTGCCTTTGACCTGTGGCCTTGACCTTTCTGAGCACCTAATCTCTTACCCTGAGGTTCTTAGGATGTACTCTTCTATCATGACTGTCTTTTATCGTGCCTGTTGCTTTTTCCATCTAGATTCGAGCGTCATTTCTTCTCTCCTCCAAGAAGTCAAGATCGCTTAGGCTACTTCTGATGTTTCTGTCTTCGTGGAACTCAGCAACTCGCAGGTTCGGGAGGGCGAGCTTAGCTGGGGCAACTGCCTCTGCCCCGTATACCAAAGCGAAAGGGGTTTCAGCTGTTGGCCCAATGGTCGAAGTCTGGATGGACCAAAGGGTTGCATGCAACTCGTCCGCCCATTTTCCACCCTTGCCGTCGATGGCCTTCCTCAAAGATGTGATCGCCAAGCTATTCGCTACTTCTGCTTGACCATTACCTTGTGGGTGTGCCACTGAGGATTTCCAATGTTTGATCCCCAGCCTTTTGCATTCACTAGAGAACTTCGAGGCGAATTGCACCTCATGATCAGTGACAACGGCCCTGGGGAGTCTAAAACGGCACAACACTTGGTCATGAAAGATGTTCAAACATTTTCCTCAGTAGGGTGGACCAAGGCCTTTCCCTCTATCCATTTGGAAAAATAATCTACTGCTACTACCAAGTACTCCAGGGCCCTCTTAGCCTTTGGGAATTTTCCCATCAATTCCATCCCCCACATGTCAAAAGGCCACGTAGAGATCACGGGTGTTTGCTGGACGGAGGGAAGCCTGGGTATGACACCATATTCCTGACATTTCTAGCATCTTTTAACCAGTTGATCAGCGTTTCTCCTCAGGGATGGCCAGTAATAACCTAAGTGTAACACCCTTTTGGCCATGGACCTCTCACCTGGGTGTCATCCGCAAACTCCCTCATGTACCTCCTCCAAGAGGGGCAGAGTCGTCTCCGGTTGCACGGATCTCAAAATTAATTTAGAGAAAGACCTCCTATACAACTCGCCATTAAGGATTATTTACCTAGCTGACCTCTTCTTTATAAGTTTTGCTTCTTGAGAGTCGTAGGGCAGCTCGCCCTTCTCTAAGTAAGCTTTGAAAAGGTCGACCCGGGTGGCTTCCCGAACACTTAGGATTTGCGACTTGCAGGCAGGATAGATGAGTTGGTGACCTCTTGGACTTCTACTTGTTCCCATATGCCCCACAAGTGAGTAGAATCCATTTTGGTGAGGTATTCTGCTCTACCGTTTCTTTCCCTCGCTATCTTCTCTATGATGCAGCTTCGATGCTTGGTTATCCAACTCCTGGCCATGTCCCGATATTGCTCAAGGGGGGACTCGTTAGCTTGAAAGTCACCCTAGACCTGGCTTACCTTGATTTAGGAATCACTTCACACTAGCACGTCCTGGATTCCCAAGGAATGGGTCCATTTGAGTCCATTGATCAAAGCTTCGTATTCCACCTGGTTGTTGGATGCTGGGAATGTTAGCTTCAAGGCTTTTTCTATCCTTATGCTATATCGGGCAAGGTGATGACTAGCCCTGCTCCTCGGTCGGTTTGGTTACAAGTGCCATCTACCATGAGGTCCCAAGATTTACTTGAGTCAACCGGTAATGGTCTTTCTTGCTGGTCGTCGGCCGGGTCAGGTTCCCCAAAGCATGTCTCCGCATGGAAGTCAGCCAAAGCTAGCGCCTTAATGGCTTTCCTGGGTTGGAAATCGATGTCATACCCATTTAACTCTATAGCCCATCTTAACATCCTACTCGACATGTCGGGCTTATGGAACACTTGTTTCAAGGGCGAGTTAGAGAGGACAACTGTACAATGTGATTCAAAATAGGCCCGAAGCTTTCGGGCCGCCACAACAAGAGAATAAGCTAACTTCTCTGTATTAATATAACGAGATTTGGCCTTATTAAGGGCCTTACTTATATAGTATACAGGTATCTGGGCAGTGCCCTCCTCCCTAACTAATACGGCTGCTACTACTAAGTCAGCTGTGGCCAAATAGAAAAATAGGGTTTCCCCTTCTTTTGGTTGTCCCAGCAAGGAGAGTTTTGCCAAGCACTCCTTCATTTTGGCCCATGCCTTGCTACATTCCTTGGTCCACTTGAAGTCCTTCCCAACTTGCTTCAAGGCCTTGAAGAATGGCAAGCTCCTTTCCACTGACTTGGAGATGAATCTGCCAAGCTAGGCAATGCATCCATTCATTCTCTGGATAGCTTTGATACACTTTGGCTCCTTGAGGTCCAACATGGCTGCGATCTTCAGTGGATTAGCCTCTATTCTTCGTTCGGTCACCATGAAGCCCAAAAACTTCCCTGCCTCCACCCCAAATACCCATTTTTTTAGGTTGATTTTCATGCGGTGAAGGTCAAGGTTGTCGAAGGTCTCCTTTAGGTTGGCAAGGTGGTCGCCCTCCTTAGTTTTGACCACTATATCTTCGATGTAGACCTCCAGGTTTCTCCCTATCTGATCCCTGAAGATTGCACTCACCATGCGCTGGTAAGTCGCCCCTGCATTCTTCAATCCGAACGGTATCACATTATAACAGTTTATAGCACCGGCCACACGGAAAGAGGTATGGCTATAGTCCTTAGGGTCCAGTTTCACTTGATTATATCCAGTGAATGCGTCCAAGAAACACAGCAATTTGTTACCAGCTGTGGCATCAACCATCATGTCAATCATTGGCAATGGGTAACAGTCCTTAGGGCAGGCTTTATTTAGGTCTGTAAAATCCACGCACATTCTCCATTTATTATTGGCCTTCTTCACCATCACGACATTGGCTAGCCAGGTAGGGGAGTGGACTTCACTTATGAATCTGTCCTGCAAGAGTTTTTCTACTTCTTGCTTGGCTGCGGCCTCCTTTATTGGGCTGGTCTTCCTTGGCCTCTGTTGGACAGGACACCTGGTGGGGTCAATGTTCAGTCTGTCCACCATGGTTTCTTCCTTGACCCCAGGCATTTGCTTGATGTCCCAAGCGAAGACCCATTGTCTGTGTTGGAGGAACTGAACAAGTTTCCCTCTCTCCTTTCTCAGAAAGGTGGAATTCACCCTTGGTTATCTGGCCTGCGGGGCTTCGGATCTTGCACCCCATGCTGCTCCTTGATGATTGTAATTAGATCCACACGTGGAACAGTCGGGGGGTGAAGGTTTTAGTCCTTCGAGTTTTGTTCTTGCCTTCCCCATGCTGCTCCTTGCGCAGGTGGCCTCAGCAGTGTTGATCACATTCATCATAGCTTCATACCTACAAATGTGATCAAGAGGCTTCCCCTTCCCGGTATAGATGGTGAACTGGGGGAGTTTTAGCCTGGAGCTGGTAGTAGACTCCCTGATCCAACGTGTGACGGGGCTTCCACCCAGCCTGTTGGATAGGCAAGGGGACCTGCTTCGCCTTCTGGATCGATCCCTCCAAGAGGATCCTTTAGAAAGCGTAGAAGATGCCTCACCATGTTTGCATATGGGCTCTCTTCTGTGGGACTTTCCGTTTCAACCATGAGGCCAGATTCACCCACCTGGTTGGCCGACCGACTTTGTCAAGGGAGGGTTCTGTCCCCCCGTTAGTGCAGGCTGGGCCGTAGGTTGGGGCGGTAGTGGCATGTTGCACGAAGGGACCTCTGCTGGAGCCACAGGGATAGCCTGAGGGTGGGCTCTTTCCGAGGCTGTGGATAAGTCTCCCAACGGCGGGAGCAAATAATGGCCCACAGCGGCCATTCTCTGGCTGAGGGCTGGCCATTCACACATAAGATGGTTCTCTTCCCTCATATTTCCTAGCTCTGTCGTGGAGGCATCTTCCGCCAGTAGCTGAGACGGTTGAGCCTTGGACCTTGTCCGCTGCTGGTTAAGATAGGTTCTGAGGTCATGATCTCCCAGGCTCAACCTTTGCTTAGTTGGGCGGCGTTTCTCCTCCCTAGCTGGAGTCATGAAGTCGAACAAAGATGACTACCTGTGTCGTGAGGTAGTCGGGGGAGCTAGGGGTCTTGCAGTTGCAGACCTGCTTTGGTCCGATGAGTCCTGGCTTTGCATGACTGGCAATTTGCTCATCGTTTAGGTTTTTTGGCAGGATGATAAAAGGATGTAATGTGGCTTTCTAATCTTTCTTGTAATGGAACCAATCTAATGTAACAAATATCAGTTAGGTTGTTTTGGGCTCTCTGCTTTGATGATTACCTAAGTCCAAAGAATCAAAATATCAGGTTATCTAGGTCGTTGGACTAATTTCCTGAAAAAAAGAACAAAGAAAAGGTGGCCGAAGGGTTGCTCCGGGAACCTACTACGATGATAAAGTCAGGAGATAGAAGTTTTCAACTTGGGAGTAGAAAGTTAGGGTTTTAGCATATAGAATGTCTTACGACAGTTTGGGAGAAAAGGGATTATATACCCTCCTCTCTCTTTCTCTCTCCATATCAGCCCGTTAGAGCAGAATATCTCCTACCCCCATGGGGCTTGACACGTGGAAAGGGGCATTCAATGTTTGGGGCCCTCGCCGATCTACAGGAGGGCAGGGCACAGCTATTTTGTGTGCTCCCCTACTGTTAGGATGTCAAGAATCTTGGCCTGACGTCCTCTCTGTTCGGACCCACAGGCTTAGCCATCAGCGACCTCTGTCTTTACCTCAATTCTTCCGGAATTGGGCTGGGGCCCTTCCCCTTGGCTGGGTTTCCTTTAGCCATTGTCTCTGGCCTTTATGGGTTTTTTCCTTTACAGGGCCTATTTGGCCCTTTATGGCTTTTCGCCTTTGGATTGGGCCCTTGTCACTCATCTCAGATTGGGCCTTGGTCCTTCAGTCCTTATATATTGTGTCACACCACTCACTCGGTCCATATTGTGGTGAGGCTATATGTTGATTTTGCTCATAAGCAAAATATTGATGTGACATATGTAAGTATCACAATATTTATATATAAACAAGGTCTATGACAGAATTTTTAGGTATTTCCATGTAAAACACGCATGTAATTTAAAACAAGTGGCTACTTATTAAAACATTTAAAGAAAAAAAAGGAAGGAGGGTATACCACATGACTATATCTGAGAGCCAAAAGCCAGGTGTTGCCTTAAACTAGTTAAAATATTTTAGCTCATCAACTTGCACTTGGAGATTTCATGTTTCAAACAATTTTATTTCTTTTCTTGTCAAATGGTATAGAAGACAGAAGAACATACACACACACACACAAAACTTGCAATGGTCCCCGTTTAAGGATGAATGAAATTCATGTCTCCACGTATGAAACAAACCAATTAGGGTTTATTAAATGACTTATCATTCTGTAAACTTGATTTGGCTACGCCAATGTATTTCTATGATTGTCAGGCCTTAGCTAATTTTATCAACTTGTATTGTATTCAGACAATGCAAGTTGCTATAAGTTTGTAACATTAATTTTGAATTTGATCAAATGGATTATAGTTGACAAAATTAATTGTTGATTATAAACTGTAAGTAGCTGAACATAGTACTAAATTAGTCAATTATTAGTAATGACGGCAATAAGAATGCTCCTAATTAGGTATTACTTAGAAGTTTTGTGAAATTATTGGGAGACTTAATTTATTATTTAAACAGATTATTTCTATACATAGATTATTGCCATGATGAGCATATAAAGTTACATTCTGTTTGATGACTTTTGTATCTTTTGTTACATGAAAAACTTGCATTATATGTTCATGATTTTCCTTTTTAACAAATTTTTCACATGTACACAAGAAATTATATATATTACTCCATATACATG
>JAKNRG010026454.1:0-10844 GCA_024706555.1 Mandevilla sanderi x Mandevilla atroviolacea | reverse complement strand
GCATTACAACTATCTTTGAAAACATGAGATTATGCAGTCAAGATTTTGATTATTACCTTACTTGACCTCTCAAGTCATATATTTTATCTGTTAGGTGACCTTCCCTTCTGCTTTTTTTTTTGTTATCGTCAAGAGATAGATGTACTGCTGTGGGAATACCGAATATGATAAAGATAAATCTTGCGTTTAGGATAGTAAGTCCATTAGTAGAAGTTTTTGCTTTCTTCAATTTTCTTATCTCTGTAAGCAACTTTGATTTACTGCCTGTATGTTTTTGTGGTAAATGCATTAGTCTGATATATGGTGGAGGTGGAGCTATGCAATCTGGAATTGGATGACTTGGTCGGTTCAATAAATTGATAGTACTGGTCTGGTTTAGTACCATGCTTTAGCTTTAACGGGAAATCAGATGAGACCAGAAACCTTGTGAACAAAGCAGCTGTAATAAATTAACTATAAATAGGTCAAACCTTAAAGATTGTGATAAAACTGAGGCACACACAGCAAGTCTCAGGGTCACAGAAAAGTGGGCAAAAAGGCTTCCAATTTTACGATAAAAGGCTTGAATTCCCAATCAGCTAAGGTTTGTTCTGCCCAAAAAACATAAAATCTGTTTTTGACAGTGTAGTTGACTTTAACTTGTCTTCATGCCACCAATAACCCCTGCAGTATTGTATAGTAGTTGACTTTTGCACCTCTGCCATTCCATTTGCATTCAAGAGAGTCAAAGTTTTGGGTGAATCTGAAGATACTTACACAAATACTACTGCCACTATTCTCGGTAGTTTTAACGTTACCCAAAAGGATAAAACTGATCAAATCAAAATTGTTGAAAAGGAAGAGAGAGAGAGAGCCGGAGGAAAAAAATAAATAAAAAAAGGAGTCACGTTACGTGAACAATTGCTATAAATTGTTGGTGGGTTGTTCACCGAACTCTTAAACCCATGCATATTCATTTCTGATTTACCATCAAAATACTATAAACTAAGATTCAAGAATTGCAAAACTTTAATCAAATCCATAAGAGAAACAAACCATTTTTGTTCCGTGATCATCATCTTTAATCTACACAAACTCACTATTCTCTCTCCTTTTCTCCCATGTTGTTTCTCAACCAATCTCATTTAATTCCCCTTCATTGAATGCATGAAATTAAAGGCTCAGCTCCGTTCCCTGCAAAAATTAGTTGGAGAGAGAGAAAGAGCTTCCCCCGGGTTTCCTTTTGTATCACCCAGACCCACTGTAAGTTTCTTATTGCCCCGAGTGGTTTTTTTGTTTGTTTCAGCGCTGTACTGTGTCTGTATTCGTATTCTCTATGGAGTAGTAATGCTACCGTTTACCTCAACGGCCTCCAAGTCTAACCCTAGCAGCATTTATGGAGGTTGCATCTGATGGTTAGAGCGCGCGCAAAACACACACAAAGATGGTGAAATTCAAGAAACAGACTGTCCTTAGTAATTGCTTCCCAATATCTTCTCTTCTCACTTCTCATCTATAAAACCCCTTTTTCCTCCCCTTCTCTTTTGCATCATTGCACTCCCATTATAACCATTTCTTCTTCATTTTTGTAATTGTCCGTACAATTCTTTGAACTCGCATGAGTTGTTCATTCTCCTTGGCAAAGAAAAATCTAAAGATTTTCTTCTAGTAATATATATAATTAATTAAAGATGGATGTGACTCTTGCTTTGCTCTTGTTTACTGGCATTACTTTGTACTTGCTCTGGTTTACTTTCATTTCAAGGCCATTCAAGGGTCCTCGAGTCTGGCCCTTGTTGGGTAGTCTTCCGGGCTTGCTTGAGAACTCCGAGCGCATGCATGAGTGGATCGCCGATAACCTCCGGGCGTGTGGTGGAACGTACCAGACATGCATATGTGCCATTCCCTTCTTGGCTCGGAAGCAAGGCCTCGTGACTGTCACTTGTGACCCGAAGAATCTGGAGCACATTCTCAAGACCCGGTTTGACAATTATCCCAAAGGTCCTACTTGGCAAGCTGTTTTTCATGATCTGCTCGGCCAAGGCATCTTCAATTCCGACGGTGAAACGTGGCTTTTTCAGCGGAAGACGGCTGCACTCGAATTCACCACCCGGACCTTGCGCCAAGCTATGGCCCGGTGGGTGACTCGGGCCATTAAGCTCCGATTTTGCCCCATTTTGAAGTCAGCTCAGCTTCAAGCCAAGCCGGTTGATTTGCAAGATCTTCTGCTTCGTCTCACTTTCGATAACATATGCGGCTTGGCTTTCGGAAAGGATCCACAGACACTTGCCCCAGGGCTACCGGATAACAGCTTTGCATCGGCTTTTGATCGAGCCACTGAGGCTTCACTGCAACGCGTCATTCTCCCAGAAGTTATCTGGAAATTGAAGAAATGGCTTCGACTTGGCATGGAAGTCAGCTTGAGCCGGAGCATGAAGCACGTGGATGAGTACTTGTCCAGCATCATCAACGCGCGCAAGCTAGAGTTGATGACACAGCAGAAAGCAGAAGGGGTCCCACACGATGACTTGGTATCAAGGTTCATGAAGAAAAAAGAGTCATATTCTGACAAATTCTTGCAACACGTGGCACTCAATTTCATCCTAGCTGGGCGAGACACGTCATCGGTGGCCCTGAGTTGGTTCTTTTGGTTGACCATGCATAATCCAACCGTTGAAGAGAAAATCCTGAGAGAAATATCTACGGTTCTGATCGGGACACGTGGAGATGACGTGTCGACCTGGGTGGATGAACCGTTAACATTCGAGGAAGTTGATCGTTTGGTATACCTGAAAGCTGCATTGTCTGAAACTCTCCGATTGTACCCATCGGTGTCGGAGGACTCAAAATATGTGGTGGCGGATGACGTGCTGCCGGATGGGACATTTGTGCCGGCTGGATCATCGATAACGTATTCGATATATTCAGCTGGAAGGATGAAGTCTTCCTGGGGTGAGGACTGTCTTGAATTTAGACCAGAGAGATGGTTAAACGCTGATGGCAAGAAGCTTGTAATGCACGATTCGTTTAAGTTTGTTGCCTTTAATGCTGGTCCGAGAATCTGTTTGGGAAAGGATTTGGCTTATCTTCAGATGAAATCAATAGCGGCAGCAGTGTTGCTTCGTCACCGGCTGACGGTGGTGCCAGGACACAGGGTGGAGCAGAAGATGTCGTTGACATTGTTTATGAAGTATGGACTTAAAGTCAATTTGCATCCAAGAGATCTAACAACAGTTGTTTCGAGTATCAAGAAAAGGCCAAATGAATTGCTTGATGATGAATGTTGTGGTTGCTGAATGGTTATTGTAGATGGAGTTGGTGGGCTGAAATTGAAATGGAACAAACAATTAATTATACAGGCTCTTTTAGCATAACTAAGATGGTTGATGAACGAACGAATGAATGAATGTGGTTATTGAAGAAAGGAGGCTGTGCCGCTTTGGGGATAAGGCTCACGTGGTATGCTTAAAAAAATTTGGGCCGTTTCCAAGTCTTCAATGCATCTTTGGTTTGCTGCTCTGATTTAATTCGAACTTCTGAATAGGCAAAGCTGCATTTTCATTCCCTGCACATGAGAATCGAAAGCATAATCAATTTCAAGGACAGAAATTTCTACTCATAAACAGTTTGAACCACCTCAAACCTTCTTGTAATATTTTGTTAGTATCCTTTTCTTTCCCCGTTACTGGTGTTTTCCCCCCCACCACAGGATTCTACAATTCTTTGTATTTGTTGTTTATTGGTTTTTTTTTTCCTTTTAAAGTTCTATTCATTCCGAATATTCTTTTTTGTTTGTCTAGTTTATTAGTGTTTTTCTTTTTATAACTAATTTAATTTGATCATGAACTAGTTAAACATTTT
Organism: Mandevilla sanderi x Mandevilla atroviolacea; assembly: GCA_024706555.1. Lineage (NCBI taxonomy): Eukaryota > Viridiplantae > Streptophyta > Magnoliopsida > Gentianales > Apocynaceae > Mandevilla > Mandevilla sanderi x Mandevilla atroviolacea. The sequence goes on along the minus strand of JAKNRG010026454.1, from coordinate 7,004 downwards.
GCCCGAATTAGTGCTATAGATACTCCCATTCATGAGTTCGTTGCAGGCAACCACTTTGGAGCAAAGTTCAGACTTAAACTTCTTACTAATGATACAATTTTATATTCTTTATTCTTATTAGATCAGTGCAAGGAATGATGTAATAGTGAAGCTTATAAAAAGAATGTATTAAATATATTCAGAACCAACTTTAAACCTTTTCCTCACCTATAAGGTCTAAAAAGGCCATGTATTTACGGTCCAGAGTGCCATGTGCCATTATTTGATAGTGGTAAGAATCCACTCACACTCACCAGTCAATCTGGTAGGTGGCCTAGGGACTACTATTTTTCTCAACCTGCGAAACTAATATAAGTGTAATAATTCAATGGAGCTACCGTTTTACATCCATGGATTGCAATCGAAATGGAGGCCGCATTAATAAGAACTCTTCATATCGAGGCCCTATATGCCACGACCGACGAGTATAGAAAACTCACCCACAACTATGATGTACTGCTCGGGTACTACTAACGCATGCGGCCCTTGTAAATGCTGTGATAAACGGAATTAATTGGTAGCCTGCGATCAGAGTACTAGACTCCACACTTTTCGAAAAAGCAAAAAGTTTCTCAGCCTGATAACGGGAAGCTAAGTAATATTTCCATGAAATTACAGAAAATCAGAAAGAATGTCCTCTATGATTAAAGGTATAGTTCAGATTACTCTGAAATTGTTCATGCACTTTAACCCGAAATGGGTGAACCAAAATATTATGCTGCATCCATGCTGAGGTGGTTCATTTGCACTCTGAAATAATATTACATTAGGAAGCAACCCGTAGGAAGTTTCTTGTTGAGTCATCCGAGCAGCAGTTCAAGGGACTAACTACGGAGATCGGTTTCAAAATAGGACCAGATTCATTTTCCCAAACTCTTTGTCGGCACAGTCATGCACTGGCTTTACTCTTTGGTCTACAGATAGTTCTGCATATTCTTGGCGTCCTTCACTAATCAGACTTCTTTAGTGCCAAGCTCATCTCTGAGCCTTTCTCGTTGTCTCTAGTCTATCACTTTCTCTCCGGTTGAAAAAAAGTTCCAGACTAATGTGCCTAAGACGTATAATGCAACTGCCACTTTAAACACATCATCCCAAGAACCTAAGCAAAGTTCAGAATCGTCTTATTAGTTCAAGAGAGGATTTATATCAAACTACCTGAAGGAAAAGGAAATATAGCAGAAAGTATGATGAGGGAGGATTGGTTATACCTCTCTGGAGTATGTATCCAGTTGCAGCTGTGCCAAAGACACCAGCTAACACTCCAGCTGTGTTTGATAGCCCCAACAACACTCCCTGAACAGGAAAAATCATCAGACTCACACATACATCTTCAATTTTAAGAAGGGTCAACAAACATGTGAGATGATTAATACATAGGTTTATGAAGGCAAAGCTTTAAAGAGAGGTTTAAGAATTTTGGAAGTTCTGGTGTGAGATCACATGTACAGGGACATAATTCATAAAGTACATGAGTGTATGGCAAGGCACTATTGGATAGCTTAGAAAACGTGACGCACGGCAATTCTGTATAAGTTGACATAATCAGAAAGTTTGTTGATAAGATAAAGTTGACTCACAGCATAACGAGGTCCAATATCCTGGTGATTCGAATAGAGGCCAGACTGTGAGAATGCATCTGATCCCTGTTAAAAATAGTGAAAAATTCAATAAGACATTTGTCTGTAAACTCTAGAGGATAATATAATGAACTACAAACTTAAATAGTTCAGACCTGGCTACATGCCATACACAGGACAGCCATAGCAGGAGTCCTTACGTTACTCAGCTGTGTGAGAAAGAAGGCTGGCCCTAGAAACCCAATTGACTGCATAATCTGCAGAATTCCAAGCACTCCATAAGAACAATTCTAATTGTAGGCATGAAGTTAGTGGTCCCCAGAATGCTCATTTGAGCATTGCAGATGAGAAAACCAGACAACCAGCCACCTTTTCAGACAAGGAAAATCATTTTCAATGGGTGAGGAATTAAATATTTGATCCTTACCTTACGGACTGATGTTATCGAGAGGCCTTTGCTCACAAGAGTATCTGCAATCCAACCTCCTATATTAGCAAAGACAGCCATGGTTAGCCATGGTAGCACACAGACAAGTCCAGATTCTGTGAGGTTGAACTTCAAAACCTGAATAGATAACCAAAAAAAAAAAAAAGGAAAGGTGGGAAGCATCAGTTGTCTGAAATTTTTTGGCCATATGCCTCTGATCTACTTGATCCTTTCTATCAATCATAACAAAGATAACCATATAAGGGAGGGAGGGGGAAGGTGATGCTTATTTGTTTCAAATACATCATAGGATCAATTGCAGTTAAATTTAAAGAAGGATTTTGCATAGAAGTCCTACTACCATATAAAGATTTTGATCAGAAAATATTTGCTTTAACACACTGGAGGAATGACCCTAATAATTACTAATGTTCCTGCAAAAAGAAAATGTATTGTATTCATCATTGTTTTAGCAATTGCTACAGTCATGTGTACAGTCTGTAGATACGATCAACCGACAAGCTTGACTAGCCACTAGCATAGTGTTAGTATCATGTATGGGAGATAATTATACCAGCAAAGGCATAGTAAACATGGCAGATCAAAAGCTATTGAAAATGTGGATGCTGCAATGTCTCACAGACCTGATTATAGTAAGTTGGCATCCACGTTAAAAGAATAAAAGTTCCCCAATTGTGGCAGAAATGAGAGATGATAAGAGCCCAGACAGCAGGTTTAGACAAAATTAGTTTCCATGGAATGGAAGAAACAGATTCTTTTGAGATGCTACCTCCCAATATCAACCTCTTCTCTTCTACAGTAAGCTCTGGATCTTCGCTGGGAGAGCTATATGCCTAGAAGAATAAAAATTTCAGTGAATGCAATGGCATGAAACAGAGTTACAGAAAAGAAAGCCCGAAAACAGAAATCAATATCAGGCCAAATCTTTAAATAGTAGTGATAAAAGAAATAGTAAAACTGAACATCCAGTAAGAATGTGGCTTAAAGATCTCATAGAACTTTTTGAGTCTTTGTAAGTTGAATGGAACTTGAGCAGTTATTAAGTTTCAATTTCTAGGTTTAAATTAAGAGCCCGAGTTTCTGCAGCGTATAAAATGTGAACAGAGAAGTCAAAAGGTTTCTAAGAGTCTTTATCTCATGTATGAAGTTACAAAATGATCAAATACTTATATTGTGGAATTTATTTCTTTCTACAGAGTGCAAAGGGAGCAAAAGGAACGAAAAATTTACTTTACTCAGCCACAATGCGATCCAGATGCTTCCCAAAGAACCAAAGGAGTAGAAGACAGATGGCCACCCAAAGCTGTGGATTAAAATGGGAGAGACAGCCAAACCTGTAACAGAACCAAGATACATTCCGCTGTACACTAGTGCAAGCGATCTGCTTCTTTCGGAGACAGGAATCCACTTGGAAAGTAGATTATTCATGGCAGGCATAGCAACACCCTGATAACAAATCACATCTCACTTAAGCAATGATACTTGATTAGAAGGATAATAGTAGTTTTCTCCTTTAAAGTATAGATGGGAATTTTTACTAGTACAAACAGTTAAAACTGATTTGCACATCATTATTCATAAGTAGGACAAGTGATGCTATATCACGACGCTACCCAAACCAAATTGAGCGCTTGTTGTATAAGCATGGGCCAAAACCTGATGACCTAAGGTGGGTTCGAACTGGTATTCTTGATTAACTGTCCAAATAAGAGTTCTGAACGTCCAAACCACACACATGATGAAATCTTATGATTTTCGGAATATAGGGACATAAAATGACATTGAATAGTAAAAAATTTATATAATTGAGCTCATAGCAAACAAACTAATAGATAATAAAATCCACAATTTGATCCTTGTGGTGTTAGCTAAGTTATATACCATAATTCAGCCAAGTTAAAATGCCCAAGTAAATCAAAATATTCTTCTGCTGGAATTATCATAAGTTTTCAAACCTTCTACAATAAGTTAAGTTGACCTTATCTAAGTTATCTAGTGAGAGATAACAAGGAAAAAGAAATTCCATTGACATTGAAATATTTATGCAATGGTGCCAGTCCCTTGAAGCAATAGATTAACGGAAGATCCTAACCTCGCCAATTCCCATGAAGGCACGCATCATTAGTAGGAAGGGAAGTCCAACTCTTGCAGCAATTGGTGTCAAAATGGTTGCAATTGACCACCAGACCACTCCAAAACCCAATACGAGTTTGCCACCAATTTTATCCGCCCATATTCCTCCAACAATCTTCATGAAGGGAAATCCAAGATGTAGGATAATAGAAGTATATTAGAGAAGGGAAAAGATAATGAATGACAAGAATTCATTACTGATTTCTTTCATATTAAGTGTATACCAGAGGGAGAAAAAAATAAAGATAAGAAAAAACAAAAAGGCACAGTGCATAAACAGATACAAAAATGGTAAGGGACAGAAAAGCTGGTTGGTTTGATATGAATCAAATGATTTATCCCCATTGCAGGAGCAGTAGTTTTCAACAAGGTTAAGAGAATAACAAAATTTTAACAGTAAATGCACCAGAGACAAGCTTGAATGCTGATGATCTACATATATAAGAACCGAAATTGTCAGAAATTAGAGTTTTAAGTTTCAGCAATTGTATAGCATCTGTCACAACCAAAATGCAGAAATACTCCTACAGACAAAGACTTGACAATACAGAATTTGAGCATACCTGAGTGAGCAGATACCCCCAGAAGAAAGAAGACTGGATAAGACCAACCGTTGCACTATTCCAATTGAATTCCTTTGACATTGGAAGTATTGCAATGCTCATGTTTACCTGAGATTAAAATAACCAAACAATTAGCACACAATAGATATTTAAATTTTAATCCATACTTGATAGGTCCAGAAACCATAAACAATTTGCCAATAGGAGGAGGAACATGCTAATGAAACACTAGGCTATCAGAAATTCATTTGAAGATGGTATACAGGTGTAGATTTGACAAGGATCATTAGATCCAAGATACAACAAAAAGATGCAGAAATCACTCACACGGTCCATGTTGCACAACAAAAATGCAGCAAAACAAAGCAGCACTATCACCCAGCGTTTTGGAAACTGTTCCCACCATGGTTTTGCTTGCTCAAGTCCTTCAACTAAAACAGCTTCACCTTCTGGTGTCACCAGAGACTCCAATTTTGCTTCTGTTATGTCAAACTCTTCTGATTTGTAGTCAGCTCGGATTCCATTAACTGAAGAATGCTTTGACAGCTGGTGTTGCCTGTTAACAAAACCAAGATTATCCAACTTTCTTGGTGGAATTGAACTGTTCTGGGAGAAACCAGAATAGGCATTGCAGATTCCTCTGACTCTTCTTTGAGGACCACCAATCTTGTAGTTGTCAGCAATTTGATAGGCCATTGAAAGAGGATCGTAGCCATGAGCACTAAATGTTGATCTTGAGTTTGTTCCATTTGTCAGACCAACAGGATGGAAGGACAAACTATATAGGCATCTGCGCAGTGAAGAGTTTGCACTTGGAATGTATAATCTATTGTTTGACATGTTTCTTGGCATGGCATCTAATGTGAAACTCTCTCCTCGAATTGATACCTTATTCCGTTCAGCTTGATATAATCGTCCTGTTAGAAAGAAGTACTTATTAATACAAGTCCATCCATCCAGCTTATAAGGAGGATAAAGCAGTCTATAAGCATAAATAGACACCCAAGGTAAGTCAATGATGTAATAATCTCCAACAATTTCATTTGTAACTCAGCTACTATAGCAGAGCAAGAAGCAGAAGCTTCCAAAAGTAAAAGTGACATTCTGTTATAGTAAGCACTGTATATTTCAATACAAAGGTTGAATTCTATCCACCTAGTTGGCTAGTTTCCTGATACTTCTTCTAGGCAATGGTAATAATTAATTGGAAACAGGAAATACAATAAATAAATAAAATTTTAACTCTTTATACTAGAGCTATGATGTGGCTGGGCTGCTTCCTCTGGGCTTCGGCCTTTTGGGCCTCTCCTGATGAAGCCGAATGGGCCTGTAGAGCAAATAGAAACTCAGGTGGTGGGAAAGATCCCAGGACCACTCCGATGGCAAAGTCAGTATATGAGTTGACCCTCAATCTCAATAGTATTTGAGCAGAGTAAATGCACTTACCTTCCAAGGGGGTGTGATGAATGCTTTTATAGGCGCATGGGACTCAAACTAAGTCCCAAGATAGCGATGTGGGATTAGTGTCCCTTACTAAAGGAGGAAAAGGTTATTGGGCCTCAACTGATGGGCTTCCAATAAAAGGAATTGGGCTAGGCCCAATTTAGGTGTAATACACCAAGCTACATCCTAGCGAATGAGAATGTTCATCTTCTCAAATGAATTCTGTTCTGTAATTCAAAACAGTAATAAAACAAAGATCGCGAAGATATGCCTATGCGTATTTTGCGACGTTGTAAGATAGTACTGAACAATTTTTTTATCCAGAAAATTCAGTTCCGGTATCACGAAGACAGCTGACTCCATTTCTCTCCCGGAAGGCAAAAACGTAACTCCACATAATTCAAAGAAATCCAAAGTAACAAAAGCAATCATGCATGCAACAATTTCAGCGGAAAACAGAAGCAATTGACAAATGCTGCTAGAATGTGAAGATACGAATCGACTGTACTGATAATGTCCACACATTCAATTGATAGAGATAAACAGATAAGGTAGGCCAAAGTAGCACCTGAACCAATGAAAGAACCAAAATTCCGGCTGGAAACCACGGTTCCAATTGCCATCACTACCAGCGATTCTTATTTCAATTCAACAGCATAGAAATCAAATCAGATTAAGCTTGTCGTATGCAACCACAGCCAGCCTACACCATTTGAATTTCTTCTGATTCTGAACTTTCTCTCTCTAGAAATCCAGAGAGCTAACAAGATATCTAAACCACAGATATTATGCAAAATGAAT
>JAKNRG010026330.1:0-11464 GCA_024706555.1 Mandevilla sanderi x Mandevilla atroviolacea | reverse complement strand
TTTTTTTTCATCCACATCCAACAACCGATCCAATGTAATTGGTTTTACATAAAAGTAATCCAATCAATCCAATCATATAAATGGATGTGGTCGGTTTGGGCGGATTGGACTGGATTGGATCGGTTTGGTTGGCTTTGGATTGGTTTGGATTTGAACACCCTTAGATTTTAGCAATAGAGAGTCGGGCTCTAGAATTATGACAATGGGTAAAAAAATATTTAGTGCAAGGATCCCCATCTTGAAGCCATTTGATTAGGGACTTTTGTTTCCAATAATCCTCTTCACAACGTAGATGGAAAATGTAATCTACTTTGGCCTTATTCCAAGTGATGCGATTATGTGTGGTAGGGTGGGTTTGGTAATCAATTTTAGCTTTGATAACAACTTCCTCAGATATCCTTAGGTTATCTTGGAGATTGCCAAATGTCTCTTTATTCCGAAGTTTAATTTGTGCTTTTGGGACTTCAATTTAGGTTTCAGAATTTGCATGCCATTGCCAAAGGTTTGAAATCATGGTTGCAAAGTCATATTTTGAAAATGGAATTGGCGGGGAGCCAAGAATTTAATATTTCTGATATGAAGTAGAAGAGGATTGTAATCAGAGCAAGAAGAGTGTAGATGGTCCACATAAGTCTGAGAAAAGAAGAGTTACATGCTGAATTGACCAAGACTCGATCTAGTTTTTTCCATATGGGAGATGAAGTAGCCTGACACTAGATGAAAGGAGAGCCATGAAAAGGTACTTGAAGTAAGCCTACGTTAGAGATCATATCTAAAAACTCACGAATAGGCAATGAAGGGGGGTCAACACCTGAGCATTCATCAAAAGATAGGATGACATTAAAGTTGCCACCTATATCCATGGGTTAGAAATTCCATGAGAAAGGTTCACAATGTCAACCCAGAGTGTTCTCTTTTCGCAGGTAAGAGCATTTGGCATAGATAAATGAGCTATGAACAATATTACCAGTGCTTGAGTGGGGTTTCCTGTGTATCATCTATTCATTATCCAACAAAACATCAAATCTAGTTTGATCATTCCAGAATAACCAAATCTTACCATTAGTGTTGGAAAAGTAGTTAGAAAAATGCAATTTATGACTATAACTAATAATCTTAGAACTATCAACAAGAGGTTCAAAAAATTGTAAGTAAACCAAGTTTATGAGTAAAATAATGTTTTTAACCCTAGCAAGAGAGTCCTTGCTAGCAATACCTCAGATGTTACATAAAATGAATCTATCCATTAAAACTTGTTTTAGAGGTGGTAGAGGATGCCCTCTTGCCTTTCAACCTATTAATCATCTGGATAGGATTTGTTGAGGCTTGTTGAGCATTCCCAAAGTCAATTGTTGTGTCTCAATCTGATTTGCAATCACATCTAATGTCCATATTAGTTTGTGTGTGTATATAGGAATCATCCTGGTGCTCTTTTGTGGAAGTATCACGATGCAAAACAGCTTCAAGGAAAATAGCAGTTGTGTCAAAATTTTCCAAACTACCATGTTGATAGACACCTTGTTCAATCTGACTTTTAGATATTCTAGCAGTTGTAGGGGTAGATGGGTTTAATTACTGGGCGTGGCTTGGGGCATTTATTTGCTGGTTTGGTTGATTAGGTTGCTTACCCGTCTTGGTTTGGTCTTCATGGTCTCTACTTGCACTTATTGTGCAATTTTTGCAGGAATTTTGGATGGCTTTGGCTTATTGTTCGGATTCGTCATGCTAGCGAAGAGGGGTGTGATAATTGGGGTAGGGTTCTGGTTAGGCTTGGTAACAGTAGTAGCATTTTGGGCAGCATTATAGGGTACTATGTCATAATAGACTTCAACTTCAGTCACAATATCAACCAAATTTGCCTCATGCGAAGGATCCTTTTCAATGTCAATAATTATATCATCAAGAATTGCTTTATTAGTTTTAAAAACCATTGTCATTAGGTGTGTACAACTTCATTTGAATCAATGTTTTCGTTATGCATGCTTAAATTACCGTCATATACAACCGATTTGCCTTTGTCCGTGGGTGTATCAATCTGTATATTACTCGCTTCAATGCTGGTTTCTGGGTGTTTTTTCTTGCGTTTTGGAGTTGCTTGATTTGACATGAACTTTTGATGTGTGATAATGCAAAAATCTGTTTAGTATGGAGTGGGTCTTCGTTGCTCCCATTTGGACTTAAGGAGGTCCTGTTGAATCGCCTTGTTTAGCATCCTTTCTTTTTTGTTCGTACGCTTGAACTGCTCTTCGCTTCAGAACCTTCCTCCATCAACCCTTCTGGTGTAACCATTAAACATTGCTTTGGTTGTTTGAGATCTTCCACCACTGCCATCTCCAGCTACTCGCTTTCTCCCTCGAACTTACAGTTAGGTACTTTCATCTGTCTCTGTTTTTTATCCTCTATGAAAAGGAGGGCGACATCCATAGGGTCTATAGGTACTTCCAAACCTTCTTTACTTGCTATGATGACAAGTTGGGGATGCACATAGCGCAGGTCTCTTGTGAGAGTTTTGGGCTTTCCAAGGATGCCTGGCTGGATGTCGATCATCCTGTAGTGGATTTAGAGGAGAAAACCCTAATTGAGTCGTTCTTGGACGATAACTTTGAATATGACTTTTCTTGTGATTTGCCAAGTAACCGCGAGATGGCTGCTTATTCTAGGGTTTCAATAAAGGCTAAAAAGCCTTTGGCACCTCCTTCATTTCCTGCAATTATGGCAATATCATAACTCTAGGGGATACCAACGAGATCAAGTTGTGTTACCGGTTAGATGAAGAAGATTTCCGTATTCGAAATTTTGATTCCCCTATGTACACTACTAGGAACGGTGCTCTGGTAGTGCACCCCAGCCAACTCTCATCTGGTCTGTGTTTTCCCATGGACCCTTTTAGTCAAGTTCCTTCAAAGACCTCAAGTTCATCTACTAGATGTTCTTCCAGATGCTATTAAGGAAATTTCCACTTTCATCGTGGTCAATCGATGCTTGAACTTCGAACCCACTCTCAACGTTTTTGACTATTTTTATGCCTTTGTTTCCATAAATGGGATCCTCACTGTTTGATCCAGGCCAGAGACCTTCAGGCTCTTTGACCATTTCCCTAAGAAGTTGAAGGGTTGGTCAGACAAGTGGGTCTGGGTGGAGAGTAGGGTTGGTTTCCCTTTTCATGTGGGTGCAATTAACCTAGCTAAATCCCAATTCAACTTGGACAAGTTCCGAGGATATTTAGCAGAGGAGGCCTCTTTGGATAAGCTTAGGCGCACGCTCCGAGTTGGTGCCAATGGCCAACTCTGGGCCTTAGATTGGAAGACTTGCCTAGAGGATAGGTATCTAGCTTGGTGTGGTATCGGGGATAGGGAGGGTGTCCATTCCAAAGTTGTCATCGAGTTGCCCTTGGGATTGGGTAACCTGCCCCAACTCTGTCTTTTCTAATACTTGTGAGACATGTCGCCGCGGCAACAAGTGTTCTCCCCTACAAGACGGTCTATCCCTGTCTTCGTCCTATCAATAATCCTCCCCCCTCAATGAATTGATGTTGACCTTCTTTTATTGCTATGTTGTTTTTATAGGCATGTTGCGCCAGGAAGATCTCGTTCGCAAGCTTCGGGCAGGGCGCTAGAGCAAGCAAGCCCAGTTAAATGGGGCTCCAAGGCAAAGGTTGCCCAAACTGTTCTTGGATGATAGGGCCCAGGAGCAGAGGAAAGAAGAAGCTAAACAAGGTAAAAAGATGGCGCAGTCAGCAGCTACTGCTATAAGCAACTTGAGGGGCCTTGGTTCAAAAGGTGGGCAAGATGGCACTGAGGGTTCTTGCCTTTGAGGTGCAAGCTCTCCCTCTCTTCCTGAAAGCCATGAGACTGAGGGGAATAGAGAGGGACTTGCGCTGAATCGAAAAAGAAAAAGGGAGGACGACTCTTCTGCTCAAGTAGAGGTCTCCTCTGAGTCCTCAAGTCCATCCCACCCCAGGTATCCCTTGGGTTCTGAGTTTGCTCCTGACGCCACCGTGGAAACGACTTCATCGTATGCCTCATGGCTTATGACGAATTTCCTCCTTCCCTCAATTGAAAATAAGCTCAAAGAGTTGGGGGAGGAGTTGAGCAGGGCGGCCCCTTTGCGCAATTTGAAGCTCTCAGACCCCTCCGTCAACAAGATTGTGGGCCAAGGTCTGGTGCTATGCTTGGCCAACTTTGATGTCGTCGAGGAGGCGAAGAACTACTCTGGAGCTGAACTCTTAGGACTAGTAGGGGCAGGGATGTCCACAGTAAGTTTCCCCTCCAGATTTATTGGTTATGGGTTCATGTCTTTTTTTCCTGTTATTTGATCTTTTTTATGTGTCATCCCCTTTTTCAGCTTATGGGCTATGTGACTTCCCTATTCGCTTGTGCTGACTAGGCCTAGAGGACAAGATCCAGGGCAGAAGATTTGAAGAAGCAACTTGCTCAAATATGCCAAGATTTCTGACTTGGAGCCCGAGGCACGCGTCTCTGGCCTCAAAGTCGGTGGCGTTTTTGAGTTTAAAGCCTTTGAGGAGTTCCAGGATGATGTGGGATGAGGCGAGTTCCTATTTTTCCTCTGGGGCCGCTCATATTGTTCGCCAAGTATATCCTTTTCATGAGCTTGCTAAGCTCACTAGGTGGTTCACCTCCGTTTTCTCTGATCCATCTATTCTGTCTGGGCTTTGCTTTATTCCCTTCACCCCCAAGGAGCTTGAAGATATTGACAAGGATGTTGGAAGGGGCAAGTGGATTCCTCCCACTATCTTGCAGCCCAACTTCTTAGACTACGTGGATGCTCACGTGGATCAACTTGTGGGTGAGCTGGAAGCTTCACGTCAACCCACCTTAAATCTGCCCTTGGAGGACAATGGATTGCTATCTTCCCAGCTGCTAGCATCCCAGAGTCTCAAGAAGGGGAAGTCCCCCCAACGGAGGGTATTTCCAGGACTGGAGAAGAGGGAGAAGGCTAGCCAGACCCTTGAAGATTAGGCTATGGACCTCCTTGGCTTTTTGTATCTATTTAGGAATGTACACTTGGCCCATTTGAGGCTTTTTGTATATAAATTTTAATTTTAATATACATAGCCTTTGTTCTCAAATGTACATTGTTTTCTCATTCAATCATCTGCTTTTTCTTTGGTACTTAGCATTCATAATATTAAAATGATTAAGGATGGCAACCTTTATTTGGAAACAAAGAAGGGAATTCAAATTTAACTCAGGCTTTTATACATAATATTTTCTTTAAATGATCAGAGTGCAAGGGGTCCCTAACTGTTTTTTGTCCGGTCTTTCAAGGATAAAGGTCCTCTCTTTGATGGCCTGAACTATCTTGTTTGCCCCCCCAGTTCGGATTGAGTTTCCCTCTATCCACTCTTTGTCCTGTGGCTTCGACTTTCCTGAGTACCCAATCCCCAACTTTGAGGTCTTTGAGACTTTCTTTTCTATCATGACTTCCTTTATCTTGACTTTGATTTTTTCCATTCGAACTCGGGCATTGATCCTTCTTTCTTCCTAGAGGTCGAGATCTGCAAGGCGATTTTGTAGGTTGTCGCCCTCATGGAATTTGGCGACTTGTAAGGTAGGGAGGACAATTTTTGCGTGGGCGATGACTTCTGATATGTAGACCAGTGGAAAGGGGGATTCACCAGTTGGCCCCCTGGACGAGGTTCGGATGGACCATGAGGTCGCCTGTAGTTCGTCTGCCAACTTTCCGGCCTATCCTTCGATGTTTTTCTTTAAAGCAGTGATTATGAGTTTATTTGCTCCCTCTGCTTGGCCGTTGCCTTGGGGGTATGCGATTTATGATTTCAAATGTTTAATTCTCAGTCTTTCACATTCCCCCGAGAATTTTGACGCGAACTGTACTCCGTGGTTAGTGACAACTTCTCTAGGAATTCCAAAAAAGCAAAGTACTTGATCTGGGAAGAAATTGAGCACGTTCTCTTCTGTGGGGTGAACAAAAGCTTTCGCCTTTATCCATTTCGAGAAGTAATCAACCACCACAACAAGATATTCCAGACCTCCCTTAGCCTTTCGAAACTTTCCCATCAGGTCCATTCCCCACATATCGAAAGGCCAAGTTGGAATTACTGTCGTTTGGTGTACCGAAGGTAGTCGGGTATATCACCGTATTCCATGCATTTTTGGCACTTCTGTACCAACTACTCTGCGTCACTCCTCAGCGATGGCTAGTAGTACCCTAGGTGCAATATTCTCTCTACCAAGGATCTCGCCCTTGGATGGCCTCCGCAAACTCCCTCGTGGACCTCTTCCAATAGGGGTCGCGTCATTTCGTGCTGCACACACTTCAACAGCGACTTCGAAAAAGATCTTCAATAAAATTCCCCGTTATGCATTACATACCTAACCGCTTTCTTTTTGATCGACCTAGCCTCTTGAGCATTGTCGGGAAATTCACCCCTTTCCAAATAGGCCTTGAGCAAATCGACCTAGGTCGACTCCTGTAGAACGAGGATTTGGGATTCTGTGGTGTGGACCTACGGACTGGGCACACTCTGGACCTCGACTCCCTCTTTGACCCCGGGAGGGGAGGTGGTCGCCATTTTGGAGAGATAGTCAGCTCGCCCGTTTCTCTCCCTCTTTATTTTTTCCAGCTTGCATTGCTTGTGTAGCTCTATCAATTCCTTTGTGAGGTCCTAGTATTGTTCCAACGAGTGTTCGCTAGACTGAAAGTTGCCTTGTATTTGTCTTACCACTACCGAGGAGTCACTTTTTGCCACTAAGTCGCAGATCCCCAAGGCATAAGTCCACTTCAGTCCATCGGTTAGGACTTCGTACTTTGTCTAATTATTGGATGTTGGAAATTCGAACTTTAATGCCTTCTCTAGCCTTATGCTTTCGTCTGGGCAGGTGACGACTATCCCAATGCCTCGCCCAACCTGGTTGCAAGCACAATCTACCATGAGGACCCATGATTTGCTTGAGTCCACTGGAAGTAAATCATCGCTCTATTTGGGGCTGGAGAAGGGGGTTTCTGCTATGAAGTTGGCTAATGCTTGAGCCTAAATATCTTTTCTTGGTTGGAAGTTGATGTCGTATCCGCCCAACTCTATGGCCCACTTTAGCATCCTTCCCGACATGTCGGGTTTGTGGAATATCTACTTCAGGGGTGAGTTGGTAAGGACACTTATGCTATGACATTCAAAATAGGCTCGAAGCTTGTGAGCTGCAACAACAAGAGAATGGACTAATTTCTCTATAGTAATGTAATGAGATTTGGCCTCGTAAAGGGCCTTGCTTACATAATAAACCGGCATTTGGGCTGTGCCCTCCTCCCTAACTAACACGCCCACAATTGCTAAGTCAGCTACGACCAGATACACAAACAAAGTTTCTCCCTCCTTAGGGTGGCCCAAGAGTGGGAGTCTCGCTAGGCATACTTTCATTTCAATCCATGCTTTGCTACACTCTTCCGTCCAATTGAAGTCCTTGCTAGCCTGCTTCAATGCATTGAAAAATGGTAAGCTCTTTCCCGCCGACTTGGCGATGAATCTTCCTAGGGAGATGATGCACCAGTTCAATCTTTGGATGTCCTTGACGCATCTTGGCTCTTTTAATTCTATCATGACTGAGATCTTCAAAGGGTTGGCCTTTATGCCTCTCTTTGTCAATATGAAGACGAGGAATTTTCTCGCTTCCACCCCGAATATGCATATCTCGAGATTGAGTTTCACGTGATAGAGTTCAAGGTTGTCGAACAGCTCCCCCAGGTCGGTCAGGTGATCCCCCTTATGGTTATCACCAACATGTCGTCTATGTAGATCTCGAGATTTCTCCTGATCTAGCCCTTGAAGATGGCATTCACCATGCCCCGATAGGTTGCTCCAGCATTCTTCAATCCGAAAGGCATCACGTTGTAGCAGTAAATTGCCTCCACCGCTCAGAAGGATGTATGTATATGATCATTTGGGTTGAGTTTTACCTGATGGTAGCCAGAAAATGCGTCAAGGAAGCTCAGCAACCTGTTCCCTGCCATTGTATCTGCCATTATATCGATCCTTGGTAAGGGAAAACAATTTTTGGGACAAGGTTATTTAGATCGGTGAAGTCCTCACACATTTGCCACTTTCCGTTTGCCTTTTTAACCATCACAACGTTAGCCAGCCAGGTTGGGAATTGGAGCTCCCTTATGAATTTGGCCTGCAAGAGTTTTTCTATCTCTTGTCTAGCGCATCCACTTTGATGGGGGCTGGCTTTTCGTGGTCATTGCTGGATAGGGCGTTTGGCAGGATTAATGTTGAGGTTGTGCACCATTGTTTCCTCCTTGACGCCTGACATTTGCTTGATGTCCCAAGCAAAGACCTCTTGTCTCTCTCGGAGGAACTGGACAAGTTCCTCTCTTACCTTAGCTGGAAGGGTGGAACTCACCCGCACCTTTCTCCCCGGGACTAAACCGACTTCCGTCAGGTTCAGCTTGTCGAGGATACCTTTTGGGCAAGATGGCATTTTGTCTCTTAGTTCAAGGGGGTACGATCCCTTCAAGAACTTCCCTGATCACCCTATTTGCATTGGTTCAACTTGGGCCCTGGGCTCTGTCTCTCCCTTTTTGGGCCATCCGATATTGTAAGGGGTGTGGAGATTGCTTCCCACTGATGCGATTCCACCCCTGGTAGGGAATTTCACCCTTTGGTGGGGTAGGGACGCCACCATCTTGAACCTCCCCTACGAAGGACATCCAAGTATAGCATTGTAAGAGGATTTCAGTTCAAGGGCCACGACATTACCTTTTCAGTTCTCTGAGCGGCCTTAGCTCCTAGGGTCACCTCCAACTCGATCGTGCCCTTCACGTCGACCTTGTGGTTGGTAAAACCCTCCAGCTGGCCGCTATATGGGGTGAAGTGTCCTTCTGGGAGCCCCATTTCCTTGTAGCATGAGTAGTACAAGATGTCTCTTGAGGCTCCCATGTCCACTCCTCACTCTATATCGGGTGGCGTGGTTCGCCATAACAGCTTTGATCGACAAGGGGTGACTCCTCGCCTCCTAATTATGATGTAATTCTCTGTGATAGAAGGTGGTCCCTTTATGTTCGACATAATTTTCGGTGACGGCGAACACCTCGTTGATGATGTGGTTTTGCTTATGCAGTTGCGTCAATGATGGGGGGTCAGCCAAGATGACGTTTATCACCCTCTCTTTGGGTGGACCTCTTTCGGGGCCCCATTGGCCTCCTGCTATGAACTCAGCCCAGTGGCCTTGCTTTAGTAGCCTCTCTATTGCACGTTTTAGATGCGTGCAGTCCTAGGTGAGGTGCCCATGGTCTTGTGGAAGACATAATACTTCCCCATGTCTCTCTACTCTGGCTCTCCTATCTAAGGGGTTTTGGGTCTTGCACCCTGTGCTGTTCTTTGATGATAGTGATCAGATCTGCCTTTGGAACACTTGGGGGGGTGAAGGTCTCGGTTTTCCAAGTCCTGTTTTTCCTTTCCCCTTTGCTTTCAGCCTTGGAGTTGGGGTTGGACTTGCTGTCTAATTTGCCTTTGGAAGATTTCGCTAGGGAGAAATGCCTCGCCACATTTAACATTTCGCTCACGGACCTGGACTTTATCACGTTGAACTCGACTGTGAGCGGAAAGGATGATGTCACCACATTAGAGCTTACTCCGTCCATCTCGTTGTACAGGTTCTTGAAACGGTCTACAAATGACATTAAGGACTCCCCAACTCTCTGTTTGGAATTGACTAGGTCGGCCTGGCTCTTTGGCAGATCTCTTGCCATACCAAACCTGGCCATGATTTTTTCTTCAACTCTTTCCAACTGTTGATGAAGTCTTTTCTCAAGTTTGATAACCAGCTCATCACCTTTTCACCCAACGTGCTTGGGAAAGCCTTGGACAGGGTGGCCTCATCTGCGTTTATCACATTCATAATAGCCTTGTATATGCAAATGTGGTCCAGAGGCTTCCTTTTCCAAATGTAGCTAGTGAACTGGGGAAGTTTGAGTCTAAAGCTGGTGGTTGACTCTCTTTTCCACCACGTGAAGGGGCTTCCTCCTAAGCGGCTGGACAGACAAGGGGATCTACTTCGGCTTCTGATCGGTCTCTCCTTGAGGACCCTTCAGATCGCCTAGAGGATCCCTCGCCATATCCCCTCGGGCCCTCCATTCAGGATATGCAACTCCTATCAGTCTTCAGGCGGGATTCACCCACATGACTGGTCGACTTCGCCAGAGGAGGTCGTTGCTTAGGTGATGGGGGCGGGCTGTACCGTTGGTGCGGGTGTCGGAGGCGTGTTTCATTAGGAGACCTCTCTCAATACGGCTGGGCCGCTTGGGGTGGGGCTCTTCTCGATACTGGGGATGGCTCTCCTATCGGTGGGGGACGATATTGTCCCTCGGCCGCCATCCTTTGGCTGAGGGCCAACCATTCCTTCATAAGCTGGTTTTCTTCCCTCAGCCTTCTTAGTTCTTCTGCTGTTGCTTAGTCAACAGGGGGCTCGGCTTGGCACACCTCAAACCTAGTTCTTTGCTGGTTGAGGTGAGTTCTCAACTTGTGATGTCCTAGTCCCAACCTTTTCTTCGTTGCACGGCACTTCTCTACCCCCGCTGGGGTCATAAAGTCGAACAGAGTCGATTGCCTGTGTCATGAGCAATCCGGGGAACTAAGGGCCTTGTGGTTATCGGCCTACTAGGGTTGAATGAGTGACTTTGTCTTTCAAGTAGCTTACTCATATTTCTTTTCAAACGGATTCTTGTTATGACAACATATGGGAAGCTTTCTCGTTTTCTCGATAAGGGAAGCGATCTGATAATGGAAAAATCAGTTTAGTGTGGACTGGGTCTTTGTTGCTCTTTTCTGGACTCAAGAAGGTCGTATGAATCGCCTTGTTAAGAGACGGATGTGGAAAACTTGACAAGAAACAAAGAAAATGTGGCTGGAGATTTTCTTCGGGAACCTCCTCCAATGATAGAGTCAAAGATTTCTGGTTCTTTCCTTGGGAGCAAAAGGTTGTGTGTTGAGTATTAGGATGTCTTCCTTCCTCCATGGACTTTCATAAGGTTTTATACTCCACCCCTTTTTCCTCTCTCCGTTTCAACCTTTTAGAGGAGGATATTCACGTGTCCCCACTCAGCTTGATATGTGTTGGAGGTATTTAATGTTTTTACCCTTTGTAGACATGTCAAGGATACTGGGACGGCTCACAACTACATTGTGTCCTTCCCCATCAGTCCGACATGTCAAGCCTGCAATGTGCCATACATTTTACCTGGGCCCTTGACCTGTTGTACCTTTTGGTCAATCGTGGTCTTTCCACCCGAGGGCCTAATCCCTTGCTGATTTTTTATGAGCTTTCAAGATGAGGTTTGGCCCCTATTTGAGGCTTCCCTTATTTGGGCCTTTGGGCCTTAGTTGGGCTTCTGCCCTTCAATGTGGTTTCTTTTGTTTTTTAGGAGTCCATTATTTAGATTGCAGATTAGAGTTTTTGACAATTGTGTTAGCAGTAGTATCAACAAC
>JAKNRG010025891.1:0-12148 GCA_024706555.1 Mandevilla sanderi x Mandevilla atroviolacea | reverse complement strand
AACCGGTCCGACCAGTAACCCCTAAAGCTCGTCGGTTCAATGTCCAGTCCGATTTTTAAAACATTTCTTGTAACAATCTTAAAATTCTCGTGAATTTTCTCAAAGACTATGAAAGAGATCTGGTCAAAAGCTTAACCCTACCAGAAGCTCTTTCCATATTTCCTCTTCTGGTTCTTCTTCTAGAGTCAATATCATCAATCAGACTACCAATTTTAGGAAAAGAGATTTCCTTGATAAAATTGAATCTAAGATAAAAGGCTGGCAGAATAAACTCTTGTCTCTAGGTAGCAGACTTTTTATTAAACATATTATGACCTCCATTCCGCTTTATGCCCTTGCTTCTTTAAACCCCCCCAAACAAAGTTTAATCCATTCTTTAGAAAATTTTCTCCAATTTTTTTAGGGAGCTTTTGAATTTGGTTCTAGACAACATTCGTGCTCTTTGAATCGTATTTGTTCTCCCCAAATCTTCTGGTGGGCTAGTTCTTCGTAGCCTTGAAATTTTTGAAAAAGCTTATGCCTATAAACTCTGGTGGCATTGGTGTACTAGCAATAACCTTTGGTCCGATTTCACTACTTCCAAATACATGAAAGATGCCGCCCACTATTCTCTCATCTATATTGGTCTTAATCCCTCTCATTCCTAGAGGCGTTTTTTCTCCATTGCCCATGACAATGATTTTCACATTATACAACTTGTCCAGAATGGCTACTCCTCCGTTTGGTCCATTCATGGTTGTATTTGTGACTCCTCTTTTGATCTTCCTCTTGGTGATGCTATATAACAGACTTTTATTCTACTAAGAAAGGTTGGGATTGGGATTCTCTTAATCATTACTATCCTAATTCTCATCTTCTTCCTCATTTCCATTACCATATATTCCTCAGTAAAGAGTATGACATATGACATATTTTCTTGGAAACTTTAACCCCATGGCCGTTTTACCATCTTTTCTACTATCTAGTTCCTTGAAGGTGAATCCCAACACTCTGACCTTTTCTCCTTCATCTGGGCTCATTTTATTCCATTATCTGGTTCATATTTATGTGGCATCTCTTGCATAAATTTCTTCCTCTTGATGATGTCCGATGCTCTCTTGGTTTCCATTCTGCTTCCCGATGCTTCTGCTTGTCCTCTGGTGAATTATATTCTCACACTTTCAAGAACAGCTTTTTTGGCTGTCGCCTTTGTACCTATTATAGCACCCTTTCTGGTTTTCATCACACTTTAACTAACCGCTATAAAACTCTTAATTATTGGTGGAGCCACTCATCTGGTAAATTTTCTAAATTCTGTACTCTTATTCCCATTCTATTTTGAAGGAAAATCTAGAAGGCTTGTTCTTCCTTTATTTAGGAAGGAAAGATTCCTCACCTCGATGCTCTTATCTTTTCTGTTAACAAAACCCTCCGTCATTTAGCCATTGCTTATCATTTTTGTTAGGACAGTGTTAATATCCTATTGATTGCATCATTTGAGTTATTATGGAATGATTTGATCTCTACTGATTGCCATGCACAAATATGAAAATTGTAATCTGCCATGATTGAAGATCTACACCATGTGGAAGGTTCAATTGATTGATTGAAGTTCTACATTCTGTGAATTGTCCAACGGTTTCAAGGCTGAATATTTGTTCTATTTATGAGATGTCCAACTGCTCCTTGAAGAGTGATTGACTCAATTGATGAATATGGATATATCTATCTATCGTATATATTGGTGTATTCTTCTATGAGAAAAAGCACAACAGATGCAAGAAAAACTACCATAGTATACAAAGAAGATATACGGGTGCTGGTTAACACTATATGTGTCGTATCAAGCCAAGGTGAAGATCACCATTGCTCTGTCACCAAGGTGATTCAAGTGTGCTCAGATAAGGTGGTGGTACTGCCTGTCTAAGGTTACTGATTGGAGCAAGGTGCAGATAAGAACGGAGTAAAATTTCAAGTTAGGTCTTGCATCGACATTCCACGTCTTCAACAGGAAGACTATGCTGCTATCAATCTGGAGTCTATTAACTCGAGACAAGTCAAGATCATAAGCAGCACTCAACAACAGCTGAATCCTTGTTGTGCCATCCACCAGTGTCAGGAATAGTGTTGTAACTATGTTGAACGTTTCATCTGCACTTGTGTGAAGTAAAAGACTAGTGGATTGGGTCAAGGAAGTGACCTCGCAGATGTAGGCTGGGCCGAACTGCGTGAACAATTCTCTTCTCTCATACATTTACTTTGTTTACTTCATGTCGTTTAATTGTTAAATTGAGTCACTTGACTCTTGCATTAACTCACACGACTTTACATCTGGTATCAGAGCAGGTCACTAACTATTGTGCTGAATTTAGCAGGTGAAAATCCTGAGAAGTAAAGTTGTGCTTGAATCATGAGTAACGGTGACGAAGGCGCATAAATAACTCGACCTCCACTTCTAAATGGAGCAAATTATGCCTACTGGAAGGCCAGAATGGAAATATTCATCTCATCACTTGATGATAGTCCTTGAGATTCCATTGAATATGGATGAAGTTGGCCAACTACCACTGACAAAAATGGGAAAGAGATTCTCAAACTTAAGTGCGACTGGTCAGAATCTGAGAAAAGGTTAGCAACTGCAAACTTTAAGGCTCTTAACACTATTTTCTATGCTGTCAAAGCAGAACAGTTCACATCCATATCCACATTCAAGTCGGCAAAGAAAGCTTGGGACACCTTGCAAGCTATCTATGAAGGAAAGGAGAATGTAAGAATTTCCAAGCTTCAGATTCTCACCACAAAGTTCGAAGAATTACAAATGGGAGAAGATGACACAATTGAGGTATTTAACAGTAAATTACGTGATATTGCTAACCAGTGTCATCAACTTGGTGAAGGTTTTACAGAGCAAAAACTAGTTCGAAAAACACTGAGATCTTTACCATCAAGAATTGAATCAAAAGTAGCAGCTATAGAAGAGGCTAAAAATATGGCTACCCTTCAACTTGATGAACTCATGGGGTTGCTACAAACCTATAAGATGAACTTTGCTGATAAGAAAAAGAGAACCATTGCCCTCAAAGCTGTGAAAGCAAGTCATGAAGAAGTTGATGAGCATGAAATTTCTCTACTAGTCAAGAAGTTTCAGAAGCAGAAAAAACATAAGGCAGAACATGTAGCCTCAAGGAAATAGGCGTGACAATCGAAATGTATCAAGTGACACAAATAGTCCCAACACAAGAGGGAATGATAGCAACACCAAAACCAGATCCATTCAATGTCACAAATGTAGTGGGTTTGGACATCCAATCGGAATGTGCAAACACCCTAAAAAGGCACAGATCCAATAGTGCCAATGTGGGATCAGAAATTGTGTCAGACGATGACAGTGATGACACTGAGAGTCACATAGTTAACGTTGCTTTATGTGCTGTCTTAGACGAAAGTGCTGATGACAACAAACAAGAAACCGAAACAGACGAATTTGACACTGAAGAAGAGGTAAGTACAAATGAATTCAAAAAGGCTGTTGAAATAATGTCTGTTCAGTGGTTGCAGCAGAATGAAGAATTACAAGAATAGCACGACAGAGCTCATAAACTATTGGTACTCAACACCACCCTAGAGTGTGACTACAAGACTTTAGGACGATCATCTGCACCTAACCAATGTTCTGAAAGCAACTAAGAAGAAACTGAAAGAGTCAGAAAGATACATTGACAGACTCAACAAAGGAAAAATAAAGCTTGATGAGATACTCACAAGCAGAAAATCACATGGAGACCAAACTGGAGTTGGAAGATATAGCGGATCCAATACGTTTGAGGAAGAACACACCGATGGAAAACACAAAAAGACTTACATGCAGAATAGTAACACAAAAAGGTATGTTCGGTCCAAAATCTTACCTATCTGCTATTACTGCAATATTGCAGGACATATTTTGAAAAGATGCTTCAGACGACAAATAGATCTTGAAAAGAAAGGGAGATAAAAAAAAAAGTGGATATCAAAGAATGAGATCAAATAAAATGTTGCACATCTTTCTCTAAAAACCAATATGGGCAACAACTGGTTCCTTGATAGTGGATGTTCCAAACACATGACTGGAAGCAAGGAAGTCTTAATTGAGTATCAATCATACAATGGAGGCTGTGTCACGTATGGAGATGGTGTCAAAAGCAAAGTTGTACATCTTTCTCTAAAAACTAGTCTGAGAAACAACTGGTTCCTTGATAATGGATGTTCCAGAGACATGACTGGAAGCAAGGAAGTCTTAATTGAGTATCAGTCATACAATGGAGGCTGTGTCATGTATGGAGATGGTGTCAAAAGAAAAGTTGTTGGCAAAGGAACATTAAACATCGAGGTCTGCCTCCCTTAAATAATGTTCTTTATATTGTAGGACTAAAGGCTAATTTGGTTAGCATTAGTCAATTGTGTGATGAAAATCTTACAGTCAAATTTGCTAGAGACAAATACAAAATCTTTTATCAAAGTGGTAAGTGTGTCCTAATTGGTGATAAACCTAATGATAATTGTTACGTTTTGTTGGAAACTCAATAGCTACAGTGCAATATCACAATGAATGAAGAAATTGATTTATGGCATCAAAAGTTGGGGCACATAAACTACAAATTGCTACACAATCTTAGTGCCAATAATGTTGTTCGAGGAATGCCAAAGCTGAGACTAAAAGAAAAAGCGACTTGTGGGACATGTCAAGCTGGCAAACAAATCAGGGCAGCACACAAGCATACCAATCAGGTTTGTACATCAAAAGTTTTGGACTTATTGCATATTGACCTCTTCGGTCCAACACAGACTAAAAGTATTACTGGAAAAAGGTATGTAGTGATTTGCGTTGACGATTTCTCAAGATATACCTAGACTACCTTCTTTCATGAAAAATCATATTTTTTTAATTCCTTCAAAAAGCCGTGTCTTAGGTTACAAACTGAGAAGCATACCATCTTACTCAGAATCAAAAGTGATCATGGAAGAGAATCTGACAACAAAAGTTTCAAAGAGTTCTGTGAAGGATATGGAATTCAACACGAATTCTCTGCACCAAAAAATCCTCAACAGAATGGAGTTGTCGAGAGAAATAACGAAGCCATTCAAGAAATGGCCAAGGTAATGCTAAACTCCAAAGATCTTCCAAAATCCTAGTGTGCTGAGGCTATCAACATAGTAACCTTTATCATCAACCGGACATGTCTCAAACCTCATACCAATAAGGCAGCATATGAAATCTAGAAGGGAAGGAAACCTAATCTTAGCTTCTTACATATTTTGGGAAGTTGTTGCTATATTCTAAATGACAGGGAACAATTGGCAAGTTTGATGTCAAAAGCGATGAAGGAATCTTTCTAGGTTACTCAAACAACAACAGAGCATTCAGAATCTACAACAAACGTACAAAGGTAATCATGGAGCCTATTAATGTTGTTGTGGCAGATGACATCAAAAGACGCACAGATGATGAGGAAATTCTATCAAGCCAAACTGTTACAGATCAATCAGCAGAGTTAACACACAAAGATGAACAGGAAATAAGAGCCGGTGAGAATGAACCATCAAGTGAGTAGAATGATATTGCCGAACAGATTGGACAACCCCCCTCAAGAACAACAAAAATCGTCCTACTGAATTGATGGTTGGTAGTATTGATGACACTAGAAGAACTCGTTACAAGCCCAGAGTCAACTATCATGAAATGATAAACCTTGCTTGTTACATGTAAAAAATTGAGCCCAAATCAGCAGAGTTAACACACGAAGATGAACAGGAAATAAAAGCCGATGAGAATGAACCATCAAGTGAGTAGAATGATACTGCCGAACAGATTGGACAACCCCCCTCAAGAACAACAAAAATCATCCTACTGAATTGATGGTTGGTAGTATTGATGACACTAGAAGAACTCGTTACAAGCCCAGAGTCAACTATCATGAAATGATAAACCTTGCTTGTTACATGTAAAAAATTGAGCCCAAATCAGCAGAGTTAACACACGAAGATGAACAGGAAATAAAAGCCGATGAGAATGAACCATCAAGTGAGTAGAATGATACTGCCGAACAGATTGGACAACCCCCCTCAAGAACAACAAAAATCATCCTACTGAATTGATGGTTGGTAGTATTGATGACACTAGAAGAACTCGTTACAAGCCCAGAGTCAACTATCATGAAATGATAAACCTTGCTTGTTACATGTAAAAAATTGAGCCCAAATCAGCAGAGTTAACACACGAAGATGAACAGGAAATAAAAGCCGATGAGAATGAACCATCAAGTGAGTAGAATGATACTGCCGAACAGATTGGACAACCCCCCTCAAGAACAACAAAAATCATCCTACTGAATTGATGGTTGGTAGTATTGATGACACTAGAAGAACTCGTTACAAGCCCAGAGTCAACTATCATGAAATGATAAACCTTGCTTGTTACATGTAAAAAATTGAGCCCAAATCAGCAGAGTTAACACACGAAGATGAACAGGAAATAAAAGCCGATGAGAATGAACCATCAAGTGAGTAGAATGATACTGCCGAACAGATTGGACAACCCCCCTCAAGAACAACAAAAATCATCCTACTGAATTGATGGTTGGTAGTATTGATGACACTAGAAGAACTCGTTACAAGCCCAGAGTCAACTATCATGAAATGATAAACCTTGCTTGTTACATGTAAAAAATTGAGCCCAAATCAGCAGAGTTAACACACGAAGATGAACAGGAAATAAAAGCCGATGAGAATGAACCATCAAGTGAGTAGAATGATACTGCCGAACAGATTGGACAACCCCCCTCAAGAACAACAAAAATCATCCTACTGAATTGATGGTTGGTAGTATTGATGACACTAGAAGAACTCGTTACAAGCCCAGAGTCAACTATCATGAAATGATAAACCTTGCTTGTTACATGTAAAAAATTGAGCCCAAATCAGCAGAGTTAACACACGAAGATGAACAGGAAATAAAAGCCGATGAGAATGAACCATCAAGTGAGTAGAATGATACTGCCGAACAGATTGGACAACCCCCCTCAAGAACAACAAAAATCATCCTACTGAATTGATGGTTGGTAGTATTGATGACACTAGAAGAACTCGTTACAAGCCCAGAGTCAACTATCATGATATGATAAACCTTGCTTGTTACATGTAAAAAATTGAGCCCAAAAATGTCAAAGAGGCTCTTCTTGATGAATTCTGGGTGACTGCCATGCAAGAAGAACAGAGTTAACACACAAAGATGAATAGGAAATAAAAGCCGATGAGGATGAACAAGAAGAACTTCAGCAATTTGAAAGAAATAATGTTTGGGAACTTGTGCCAAGACCCGAAGGTGTGAATGTCATAAGAATAAAATGGGTGTTCATAAACAAATATGATGAATCTGGTAAAATCACCAGAAACAAAGCTCGCTTGGTAGCACAAGGCTATACTCAAATTAAGGGTATAGACTTTGGGGAAACATTTGCTCCTGTAGCCTGACTTGAGTCCATCAGACTACTCCAAGCTGTAGCAAGTGTCAAAAACTTCAAATTACAGCAAATGGATGTCAAGAGCGCATTCCTGAATGGAATTCTCAATGAAGAGGTCTAAGTTGAACAACCCAAAGGTTTTATTAATCCTCATAAATCAAATTATGTTTACAGGTTAAAGAAGGCTCTCTACGGACTCAAATAGGCGCCTCGTGCTTGGTTTGACAGATTGACAACCTTTCTCTTAGAGAAAGGAAACAAAAGAGGAGGCGCTGACAAAAATCTCTTTGTTAAAAGAGAAAACTCTCATATTATAACTACCCAGATATATGTTTACGACATAGTTTTTGGATCAACATCAACAAAATTGACTAATGAATTTGTTGACTTGATGCAGACAGAATTTGAAATGAGTATGGTGGGACAATTAACCTTTTTTCTTGGCTTGTAGGTCAAACAGCTTACAGATGGCATATTCGGTTTACAAACCAAATATGCAGAGAACTTGGTAAAAAAAACATGGCTTAAATGGTTGTAGACAAGTCACGACACCTATTAGCGTCAAAACTAAGTTGTCAAAAGATGAAAAGGGAAAGGAAGTGGATGAATATGCATTTAGAAGCATCATTGGAGGTTTTCTATACTTAACTGCTAGCAGACCTAACATTTCTTACAGTGTTGGTGTTTGTGCTAGGTTTCAAGTAGCCCCTAAAGAATCTCATCTTATTGCCGTTAAAAAAATATTATGATATGTTGCTCACACATCTAACTATGGAATATTTTTCATTAAAAACTCTAGCTCACATCTTGTTGGTGATACTAATGCTAATTGGGTAGGAAACTATGATGACGGGAAAAGCACTTCTGGTGGCTGTTTTTTTTTTTCTTGGAAGTAACATTGTGTCATGGTTTAGCAAAAAGAAAAATTCAATTTCCGTCTCAATAGCTGAAGTAGAGTATATTGCCGCAGGCAGCTACTACAATCAACTATTGTGGATGAAGTAGAAGTTGGATGATTATGGTTTGGCACAGGAAGAACTAATAGTGCTGTGTGACAATGCAAGTGCTATAGATATCAGTAAGAATCCTGTTAAACAGTCCAGAACCAAACACATTGACATCAAGCATCACATCATAAGAGAACTTGTTAAACAAAAAGTGGAAACCATTAACTATGTGTCAACTGACAAGCAGTTGGCGGACATCTTGACAAAACCTCTTGACATAGGACGATATGCTATGTTACGCACTGCCCTGGGGATTTGCATACTCTAATCTGGTCTTCTTTCCTTATGTCAATCACTTTTATTGCCGTTTGAATGACTGCCCTCTTTGGAAACTGCCACAAGTTATGGCAGTTGCATAATCAAGGGCCCTATACTTCGGGACTCAAGAAAAACCTCTCAAATCAGTTCTCTTGGCCTCTATCTCTCATCCATGTTCTCCATCCACTGATCTTCTCAACAATGGTATCCGAAAGCACTAGTGTCCAAAAACCCAAACGCAGGTTGATTCTAGATGATGATGTGACTGACGCTGTGCCCCAATCCATTTTCCTCCCGTCAGAACCTTCTGTTCCGGTAACTGTTGGTATCAATTCCTCTTCCACTTCTGGAACTTCTGGTAATATCCCTACCACCTTCCTAATCTATCTGTTGGTGGTAGCTCATTTGGTAAATCTGTTGAGTTAAATGATCTCCCTCTTATATCATCCTCTCCTCAACCTACTACCAAAAGTACTTTTGATGATCTAGGCAGCAAAAATTTATCAAGTGACAATGACTCTGAATCTGTTAAATCTAAAGGAAAGAAAAAGATTCAAGCTTTTGATTCTCTTGATGTCTCTTCAAAGAAAGCCAAAGTCCCTGTTATCTATGCATTTGATGCCTTCTCATTCAAAATCTTTGATTCTGCCAAAGAAAAGTAGTTTAAGTTAGTTTGTTCTAAACACCTTTTGATTGAAAAATGGGTTACTGAAGAACATTTATCTAAATGTGGTATTCTTGGAGTGTTAAAAGCTTCTTATCTGCTTGGTACGGCTATGTTTGCTAAAGCATACAATGATGAATTTGTTAAGGAGTTTTATGCCAACCCTGACCTTTGTGGCAACAACAAGGGTTCTTCATTCAATCGTGTCATCTATGTCTGAGGTCATGTGTGTGAACTATCACCTGAGTCTCTTTCTAATTTTATGGGTATTTCGTTCCTCAAGTCTCTTGGTGGAATTGGCTTAAATTAAAATCTTGATATGGACTCTGTCTGTGCTGAAATCACTGGAGGGAGTATAAAAACTGGCCATCTGGAGATAAGATATCTTCAACCAAGGTCACTATCCCTTACTTTGCTCTCTACAAACTGGCCAGTGGCAACTGGCTTCCTTCTGCTAATGTCTCTGGTTTTCAAGGACAAAGCCACCCTTATTTATAGCATAGGCAAAGGCATTAATGTCAATGTTGGACAGATTATTTTCGACTACATCGTCCAACACGCTGGGGTCTTTGGTTTAAACAATCTCCGCCTCCCTTTTCCTTGTCTAATTTCTGACTATCTTCTTGGCTATCAGGTACTTGAGAAAGACAACGATGAAAAGATACTTAGACTAAAGCCCCAAATTCTCTATGCCAAAACAAGTCGTGGAAATCAAGACATTGAAGAACTAGTTGTTCCCCACGGCTCCATCTCTCCTGTACAAACCCGCTCTGCTGCTGCCAAGGCTAAACAATCCAAAGATGCTGCTCCTGCCCCTTCTCTCAGTTCCCCTCATGGGCTTCCTGACACATTGCCTCTAGATCAGTACGTTACTCGTGCTGAATATCAGGCAGTGGAGAAACATCTTGATGAATGTTATCAACTGATGATAGACAAACACAAAAGCCTCACTCGCATGGAAGCCAACATGCAAGCTCTCCAGCAAATAGTGATTGGCCTTATGGAATCTCAAATGAAACTCCGTGAAGAGGTCTATGCTATACAGGCCAAGTTGAACAGGTAGCATCCCGTTAGTCCACCCTCTGAATCCTTGTCATTGGTTGTGCAAAATAGGGGGAGAGTAAATGCAGGGGGATTTAGTTCTTTTGAATCTCATTTAATGTGTTGACAATCTTTTTTGCAATATTTCTTTTGAATTCTGGCTTAAAAAACTCAGTTACTTCTTGTAAGCCTGTAAGAACTCCTGCATTCTTTTGTGCTATGTGTTAAATCATTCCTTCTGTACATGTTATGGGATCCAATGTTAGATTTGCATTAAACAATGCCAAAGAGGGAGATTGATAGGCAGTGTTAATATCCTATTGATTGGCATCATTTAAGTTATTATGCAATGATTTGATCTCTACTGATTACCATACATAAATCATGCAAATAGTAATATATCGTGATTGAAGATTTACACCATATGGAAGATTCAATTGATTGATTGAAGTCCTACTTTTTGTGAATTGTCCAACGGTTTCAAAGCTGAAGATTTGTTCTATTTATGGGATGTCCAATGGCCCCTTGAAGATTGATTTACTCAATTGATGAATATGAAGATCTCTGTCTGCCTTATATATTGGTGTATTCTTCTATGAGAAAAAGCACAATCAGATTCAAGAAAAACTACCATAGTATACAAAGAAGATATACAGGTGTTGGTTAACTCTATATGTGTTGTATCAAATCGAGGTGAAGATCACTACTGCTCTATCACCAAGGTGATTCAAGTGTGCTCAAATAAAAGTGGTGGTACTGCATGTATAAGGTTACTGATTGGAGCAAGGTCCAATCAGAACGGAGTAAAATTGCAAGTCAGGTTTTGCATCGACACTCCACGTCTTCAGGAGGAATACATTGCTGCTGTCAATTTGGAGTCTACTGATTGAAGACAAGTCTAGATCATAATCAACACTCAACAGCAACTGAATCCTTGCCGTGCCATCCACTACTGTCAAGAATTTTCTTCCTCTTCTTGATTGTTTTCTCTTTAGTTCATCTCCTCCTCCTACTCATACTAGAACAATTCCCATTACTTGTCTTAGCTCTTTATGCTCTTTCTCTTTCATTCTCAACATTGATGGTGCCTCTACGAGTAATCCTGGTCTCTTTGTATCTAGCAGTATTATCCGTGACAACAATGACAGGTTCATTCATGCATTTAATAGCTATATTGGCCAGAACATCAACAATTATGTTGAAGTCTCAGCTTTACTTTATGGATTGAAAATTTTCTTGGAGTTTGAGATTCAAGATATTGAAATTGGCAAAATCGCCAATTTGGTCCCCGATCTTTTTGTTTTGGCCATTTAGGTCCCTTTATTTTTTTAACTTTTTAGGTCCTCGAATATTTTACGATTGACTCATTAGGTCCTTTTAGCTTGGGCATTGAAATTCTCTAGCGAAGTAAACTGTTTTTAGTCAACCTATAGGGGCATTTCGGGAATTTTATTGTTTACTATATAAAAATTACCCATTTAGTCCCTGATCTTTTTTGTTTCGGCCATTTAGGTCCCCAAACATTTCACGGTTAACCTACTAGGTCCTTTTAGATGAAAAACGAAATTATCAAGCAAAGTCAATCGTTTTTTTATCAACTCCAAAGGAGTATTTTTTTGAATTTTACTGTTCACCATATACAAGAATGAAAAAAAAAAAATCAACCCTCATCCTGTAGCAAATCTCCCTACCAAATCGAC
>JAKNRG010024992.1:0-10124 GCA_024706555.1 Mandevilla sanderi x Mandevilla atroviolacea | reverse complement strand
ATATATATGTGTGTGTGTGTGTGTGTGTGCTAGGTTTTGTGGGGATAATGATCAATTAGTAAATATTTTTATTAAAAAAATGTAGTTTCTCCACGGATTTGATTGTAAAAAACTAAAGTCATTTTTCCATGGATATAATTAGTGGTCGTAGAAATTTTTTCATGGTGGTTTATAATTGCGGGAAACTGATGGTGGTGAATTTTTGATGAGATGATTAATTCGTGGAAAATATTTAATATTAAATTCAAGTTTATTTGTGTTATGGTCCGTGTAAAAATTGTTGATAATCCGTGGAAAGAAATTTTCCACGAAAGCCTCTGTGGAAAATATCTGTTTTACACGAGGCTTTTATTTACGAGTTAAACCGTGGAAAAATCAATGGAAAAGACCATTTTTCCAGGGATATTCTTCATTTTTGACGGAGTTTTTCCGTACATAAACTCAAGGTTTCTAGTAGTGACGTAGTCTCTTTGAAATTATATTCCCTTCTGAAGATTTCCATTCCTTGATCCTTCCGACTCAAGCAACATCAAAGCAGAATGCCCAGTACTTCCAAACTGATATTTGCAACTTTAGATTGTACCGTTACCAGGAAACGTTAGAAAGCCAAATAACATCCTTCTATCACTCCACTAAGAAAGAAAAACGATGAGTAAACTGCCTATCATGCAAGGTCAAGACTCATCAAACCCGAGCAGGTTTACAACTGCTACGCCCTTGGTCCTCCCGACCGCCTCACGACACAGATAGTCATCTTTATTTGATTTCATGACTCCAGCTGGGGAGGAGAACCGCCGCCCGGCTAAGTAGGGGCTGAGCCTCGGAGACCACGACCTTTGGACACATCTTAACCAGCAATGAACCAGGTTCGAGGCCCAACCTTCTCAGCCACGAGCAGAGGACGCCACAACGACGGAGCTGAGAAAGCTGAGGGAAGAGGACCAGCTTATGCGTGAATGGCTAGCCCTCAGTTAGAGAATGGCCGCTGTGGGCCAATACCTACCCCAGCCGATGGGAGACTCGTCTACGGCCTCAGACAGAGCCTAACCTCAGGCTGCCGCGATCGCTCCCACAGAGGTCCCTCAGTGCAACATACTTCTGCCGCCCCAGCCTACAGTCCAACCCGCACCAATGGGGGGACAACGCCCTCCCTTGGAGAAGTCAGCCAGCCAGGTGGGTGAATCCCGCCTCAAGGCTGACAGAGGCAGGTCCCACAGAAGGGAGTCTGCACGTCGACATGGTGAAGGGTCTTCTAGGCTTTCTAAAGGATACTCAAGAAAGGACCGATCCAGAAGTCGAAGTAGATCCCCTCTCCTTTCTAGCAAATTGGGCTGGAGAGCCCTTTTACACGCTGGATCAGGGAGTCTACCGCCAGCTCCAGACTGAAGCTCCCCTAGTTCATCATCTATACCGGGAAGAGGAAGCTCTTCAATCACATTTGCAGGTATGAGGCTATAATGAATGTGATCAATGCTGATGAGGCCACCTTGTGCAAGGCCTTCCCTGGCACCCTGGGCGAGAAGGCAATGAGTTGGTTCTCTAACCTGAGAAGAGAATCAATCAATAGCTGGAAAGAACTCAAGAGGAAGTTTATGTCCAGGTTCGGCAAGGCAGGAGACTTGCCAAAAAGCCAAGCTGACTTGGTCAACACAAAGCAAAGGGCAGGAGAGTCCTTGATGGCTTTTATTGACCGCTTCAAGAAGCTGTACGACGAGATAGATGGAGTGAGCTCCGATGTCGTCTTTCATTGGGGGGATCTTGTTTGTCCCCCTCACTGCCAAGTTCAACGTGAGGAAGCCTCGGTCAGTGAGCGAAATTCTTAACGTGACAAGGCATTTCACCCTGGCAGAATCCTCTAAAGGCCATAAAAAAGAAAGCCCAACCCCAGCTAGAAAACTGAAAATAAGGGGGAACGCGAAGGACCGAGACCTTCACCCCCTTAACTGTTCCTCGTGCGGACTTAATCACAATCATCAAAGAGCAGCATGGGGTGCAAAAACTGAAGCCCCTCAGGCAAGAAAGTCAAGAATGGAGGGACAAAGGGAAGTATTGTGCCTTCCATAAAGACCATGGGCACTTGACAGTGCATTGCAAGCGCTTGAAGCGTGCAATCGATAGATTTATAAAGCAAGGCCACTTGGGCGAGTTCAGAGCCGGGGGCTAGGCTGGGCCAACCAAAGGGCAAGCTGAGGAGAGGTAATAAACATCATCCTGGAAAATGCACCCTCCATGACTCAGCTACATAAACAAATCCACACCATCAACCAAGTGACGACGGTCACCGAGAGGTATGGCGAAGACAGGGGCATCACCTTCCATCGGCGAGAGCTGCACCATAACTTGGAAGTGAGAGGCCATCCCCTGCCCATTTAGGCAGTAATGACCAATTAGGCTACTCGGTGTAGAGTGAGTAGGATCTTGGTAGATACGGGGAGCCTCAAGGGACATATTATATTACTCACATTACAAGGAGATCGGGCTCCCAGACAGACACCTCACCCCTAACTATGGCCAACTAGAAGGCTTTACCAACCACAAGGTGGATGTCAAAGGCACTATCGAGCAGGATGTGACCCTGGGGGAGGAACCCACCCAAAGGACTAAAAAGGTATGCTTCCTGGTCCTTGATTCAAAATCTTCTTACAATGCTATTTTCGGGTGTCCCTCGCAGGCCAGATTCGAGATGGTAGCTTTCCTACCCCATCAAAGGGTAAAATTCCCTAAGAAGGGGGAGTCTCATCTGTGAAAAGTAACCCCCGACATCTCCAGTAGTACCAGGTGGCTTAAAAGAGGTTTGAAAGGAAGTCCAAGGCCCAACCTGAACCCATGCAAATCGAAGTGATCGGGAAAGCATCCAAGAGGAAGCGCCCCATGAACCAGATGGTCGGATGGCATCCCGGCCAAGAAACTTCCCAGACAAGTTGAGCCCGACAGAAATCGAACTCGCCCCGGGACGAAAGGAGCGGGTGAATTCCACCCTTCCAGAAAATGAGAAAGAGGAACTCGTCCAGTTCCTCTGAAGCAGACAGGGGGTCTTCGCTTGGGATATCAGGCAAATGCTTGGGGTCAAGGAAGAAACCATGGTGCACAAGCTGAACATTGACCCCACAAGGCGCCTTGTCCAATATAGGCCAAGAAAGACCAACTCCATTAAGGAGGCCGCAGCCAAGCAAGAAGTAGAAAAACTCTTGCAGGCGGGATATATAAGTAAGGTCCACTTCCTTACATGGCTTGCCAATGTGATAATGGTGAAGAAGGCCAACAATAAATGGAGAATGTGCGTGGATTTTACAACTGAATAAGGCCTGTCCCAAAGACAACACCATTGTCGAGGATTGACATGATGGTTGATCCCACGATTGGAAATAAATTGCTGACTTCCTGGACGCATTCTCTGGAAACCATTAAGTGAAGTTGGATCCTGGGGATCATATCCACACCTCCTTCCGAGCGGTTGGTGCCACATACTGTTACAATGTGATCCCATTCGGATTGAAGAATGCGAGGGCAACTTACCAGTGCATGGTGAGTGCAATCTTCAGGGATCAAATAGGAAGGAACTTGGAGGTTTACATCGATGATATTGTGGTCAAGACCAAGGACAGCAACCACCTTGCTGACCTAAGGGAGACCTTCGATAACCTTGACCTCCACCATATGAAGCTCAACCCGAAAAAATGCTTATTTGGGGTGGAGGCGGGGAAGTTCTTGGGCTTCATGGTGACCGAGCGGGGAATAGAAGCTAATCCACTGAATATCGTAGCCATGATGGACCTCAAGGAGCCAAAATGTATCAAGGATATCCAGAGGATGAATGGATGCATCGCCTCCCTCGGAAGATTCGTTGCTAAGTCGACAAAAAGGAACTTGCCATTCTTCAAAGCCCTGAAGCAAGCTGGAAAGGATTTTAAGTGGACTGAAGAATGTAGCAATGCCTGGGCAGAAATGAAAGAGTGTTTGGCGAAACTCCCCTTGTTGGGACAGCCAAAGGAAAGGGAAACCTTATTTGTGTATTTGGCCGCTTCTGACTTAGCAGTAGCAGCCGTATTAGTTTGGGAAGAGGGCACCGCCTAGATACCAATGTACTATGTAAGTGAAGCCTTTAATGAGGCTGAATCCCTTTACATTAATGCAGAAAATTTAGCTTATTCTCTTGTTGTGGCTGGCAGAAAACTTCGGGCCTATTTTGAATCGTACTGTGTAATTGTTCTCACTAATTCGCCCTTGAAACAAGTATTCCATAAACCTGATATGTCGGGTAGGATGTTAAGATAGGCTATAGCGTTGAGCTGGTATGATATTGACTTCCAACCCCGAAAATCCATTAAGGCACAGGCTCTGGCCGACTTCATTGTGAAGACTACCTTCTCGCAACTCGACCAGACTAATGAGCCACGAGAAAGACCATTAGCGGTTGACTCGAGTAAACCTTAGGTCCTCATGATAGATGGCGCCTGTAACCAGGTTGGCCGAGGAGTAGGCTTGGTTATTATCTCGCTAGATGAAAGCATAGGGATAGAAAAAGCCTTGAAGCTGGCATTCCCAGCATCCAACAACTAGGTAGAATACGAGGCTTTGATCAATGGACTGAAATGGACCCATTCCTTGGGAATCTAGGATGTGATAGAACGAAGTGATTCCCAGATTGTGGTGAGCCAAGTCCGAGGTGACTTCCAAGCTAAGGAGTCCTCTCTTGAGCAATATCGAGACATTGTTAGGAGTTGGATAGTCAAGCATCGAAGTTGCACTATAGAGAAAATAGAAAAGGAAAGGAACGGCCGTGCAGATCACCTTCAAAAATGGCTTCCACCCACTTGCTAGGCATATAAGAAGGGGTAGAAGTCCAAGAAATTACCGACTCGTCCATCTTGCCTGTGAGCTTCCAAATTCTAAGTTTTCGGGAAACCACTTGGGTCAATCTCTTCAAGGCTTACTTGGAAAAAGGCGAGCTGCCCGACAACCCCCAAGAATCAAAGCTCATAAAGAAGAGGTCAATAAGATATGTAATTCACAATGGTGAGTTATGTAGAAGATCTTTTCTAAGCCACTTCTGAGGTGTGTGCAACTTGTGACCCTGCCCCTCTTGGAGGAGGTACATGAGGGAGTTTGTGGGGGACATCTAGGTGAAAGATCCCTAGTAAAAAGGGTGTTACACTTATGTTATTATTGGCCATCCCTAAGGAAAGATGATGACAAGTTGGTGAGAAGGTGCTAGAAATGCCAAGAGTATGGCGATATACCTAGGCAGCCTTTCGTCCAGCAAACGCCCGTGATCCCGACGTGGCCTTTCGACATGTGGGGAATGGACCTGATGGAAAAATTCCCAAAGGCTAGGGAAGGACTAGAGTACTTGGTAGTGGTAGTAGACTATTTTTCCAAGTGGATAAAGGCAAAGGCCTTGGTCCACCCCACTGAGGAAAACATGCAGAATTTCTTCCACGATCAGGTCCTATGCCGTTTTGGACTCCCCAGGGCCGTCGTCATCGATCATGGGGTACAATTTGCTGCAAAGTTCTCAGGTGAATGTGAAAGGTTGGGGATCAAACATTGGAAATCTTGGGTTGCACACCCGCAAGGCAATGGTCAAGCAGAAGCGGCAAATAAACTGGTAATCACATCTTTGAAAAAGGCCATCGACGGCAAGGCTGGAAAATGGGCAGACGAGTTGCATCCAAGCCTATGGTCCATTCGGACTTCGACTAGGGGACCGACAAGGGAAACCTCCTTCGCTCTGGTGTATGGATCGGAGGCAGTCGCCCTAGCAGAAGTCGCCCTCCCGACCCTGAGAGTTGCCGAGTTCTGCGAAGAAGACAACATTCAAAGTCGCCTAAGCAATCTGGACCTCTTTGAGGAAAGAAGAATTGATGCCCAAATCTAGATGGAAAGAGCAAAAAGCAGGATGAAGGAGAGCCATGATAGACGAGTGCACCCAAAAAACCTCGAGGTAGGAGATTGGGTGCTTAGAAAAGTTGAAGCCACAGGACAAAGGCAAGATAGGGGGAAACTCGCCCCCAACTGGGAAGGACCCTACAAGGTGGTACAAGCCATTAAAGAGGGTACCTTCATTCTGGAAAGGCCAGACGGAAAGAATTTAGGAAATCCTTGGCATTCTGATCATTTGAAAAAATATTTTGTATGAAGAGTTGAGATTAAATCAATACAATCCCTTCCTATAAACTTTTGGTTGTCCAGTTATCTTGAATTAACAAATCAGCAAATTTCAAAGTGAACAACTGACTGAAAAGGAAGTAGCGCCGAAGCTGAATTCATATTGATCATTAAAAAAGAATTACAATGAGGCCTTAAAGAGACAACTTCAAAAAAAAAAAAGAGAGGGAAAGCTAGGCTAAGAGCTAGGAGGGGCGGATCCCCTTCGAGGGCAACTCCCTCTTCAAGTGTTGCACCCTCAGCCATACCTTATTCCCCAGTGGGTTCCACAACTGGTGTAGGAAGTGAAGTCAACCCTTGGCCTCCTAAGGCAGTGTTTGGATAAAAAATGGGTAGGAGAGATGCATCGTACGCCTCCACGTCCTTATCAATAAAGGAGTCAGGATGGTCAGAAAAGTTGGGATTAACATGCTCGGGAGGAACCCATCTCGGCCTACCAGCTGCAGCATTAGCCTGGTGAATGGCGTTGATCTCATCCATCGTATAGGGGACATAACGATGACCATCCCGCACTCGTGGATTTTTGAAGAGGGTGGAATACCATTCAGCCAGCTGGGCAGGGTCATGGGAGGTGTAAACCTGCCTGATTATGTGTGCGGCCCCAGAAGCAAAGTAGGAGCTCGCCTCGTCCTTGATAGCTTCTTTGTATTCAGTAGAGGCTTTGAACTCCTCTACTCCCAAGGCCTTCAACTTTTGCTCATGAAAGGGTGACTCAAGTTTTGCTATCCTCTGTTCTTTAAGCCCCAGCTTAGTCTTACCCACCTCGGCCTCTACCTTGACCACTCCATAGCCTTATAGAGATACCCTACCCGATCCTCCAGATTTTTGACCTTCACCCTAGCCACATTTAAATCAGCTTGCAGAACAGAGTTCTATTCCTGAAGCTACAAGCCCTTATCTTGAAGTTGGGTGATTTCCTCTTTCAGTCCAGAATTAGCCCCAGCAACTGAAGTGAACTGAGACTACAGGGCACTTTTCTCCTAGTTAGCGAGCTCAAGCTGTCTCTCCAATTCGACCAAACGAGATTCAGCTAGCCTCCTGTCCTCGGCTCTGGAAATAGCAGTAGAGATATACCTAGTGAACTGTCAAGGACCAAACGATGCCCATCATTGAAATTCAAGTAAGAAGGAAATGAAGGAAATAAATATCAAAGTCTCACTCACGTCAAAGGCCCCAACAGCCAGAAGGTTCAGCAAGTCCTCCAAGGAATGACCAGACATGTCCACAGAGGATCCTACCTTGACAGGTGAGGGAGATTTGGAGGAAACCTCCACGGGAAGAGTTCCTGAAGCAAGTCGTCTCCTTTTCCTCCTCAGAGGGTGGTCATCCTTTGTCTCCTCTGGATCATGATGACTGGCAGGATGGGAGGAGGAGCTTCTTGTGCGTTGAGAAGATGGGCCAGTTACCTCCAACTGACAAGAGGATGCCTCTGGAACATGAGCCAACTCCTTAATTACTTGAACAACAGATTGGGCCAGACGATGCCCCATTTCAGCGTCCTGCCTTTTCTGATCCCCGGCAATCTCATAAAAAAGTACTTAGGGAGGTCCAGTCAAGGCCAAGTTGTCCAGTGTAGCCTGCCTTTTGAGGCACTCAGCCCTCAGATGCTGCATAAAATCTTGCTGACTCAACATACCTAACAAAAAGAAAAGGGCAAGTGTCAAATGATGCAACAATAAGAGGGCAATCGAAGAATGGAGAGATCAAAAGGAATACCCTGGCAAGAGGGAGAACACTTCTCCCCTCTAAGACACCTCTCACAAGTGTCTGAAAAGGCCAAGTCAGGATGGATGACCCATTCTCCAGTGAAAGAAAGAGCAGGGTCCACCCCCAATTTCCCTACTATATCATCCTTGACTCCGACCTCACAGATATTGAGGTAATGATCATGCAGGCCGTCCTCCCAAGATAGAACCCACAATTGATCCCTTCCCCTCACCATCATATACTGTTCTAACCTATGGATGAAGGCTCTTTCTACAGCAGAGGGCTGATACTTCTCCAAACTGAAGTTGGGTTTGGTTGGGTTGTTCATGTCAGTAGGGAGAGGGAAGCCTAATCTACTCTCTACCCAAATCCACTAATCACTCCAGCCTTTGACCGTTTTTGGAAAACTGTCAAAAAGTCTGAAGGTTTCTACTCAAGACCTAATAGAAATCAGCCTCTTGGTCAAGATTATAACATAGAAATAGTAAAAAACTTCAAAGGTGAGTTCGAAATTCAAGCAGTGAGAGGCAGCAATAAAAGTAGGCATAGCCTTTATGGTATTAGGGTGAACATTAGGAAGGCGAACTTGAGTTCACTGAAGGACCTTGCAGAGAAAGGGATCTAGGCGAAGCCTCGGCCCAGAACTGAGATGGCTTGAGTAAATGGCCAAGGCATCGGTACGGGGGCCACAAACAAGGGCATCGAAGTCCCTCACCCTATAGTCTCCCTCATTCAATCTAAATTTGGAAGACAACTCCTCCATCTCTTCGTGCGAGATCATGTTACCATGTCACCGAGAGGCCAAGGGAACAGTGGGGGCCTTCCCTCTCCTTAAAGACGAGGCCTTGGACTTGGGGGCCATCATAGAGGTACCTGACAATCCACAAGACGGGTCAGAATGAAACTTGTCCATCAAAAAAGATTGGACGAGATCATCTTCCCTCAACTCCAACACAGGACAATCTCCGTCCAACCAGGCCTTCCTCGACAATCTTAATTCCTCTCAAGGAATTTCTACTATAGACATTTCTAATCTATCGGGCAACCTATTGAATATGGTATGAAAGTCTTTGCAAATCTGGAATATCACCCCTTGGAGCTCGTACAGAATAAGGTCTGGAACACTCAAAACCCAACCTTCCCTCACAGGCACCCTACTACCATTCCCGACCATCTTAACAAGTCTTCAACAAAAATGGAATAAAAAGAATAAAAAGGAGAGAAAGAAGGTGAGGGCCAAGATTACCTGGTTCAAGGAAGATTACAGGTGCTGAAATGATAGAGACGGAGCAATTGACAAGCTCATTGAAGCAGTGGAAAGAAGACGAGTGCAAGCAGAGGTTAGAAAAAGATAAGGAAGAGGAATTGCTGGATTGAAAGGATGATGAAAAGTGATCGGAAATAAACCAAAAGGGAGTTCTAGTGTAATTGAAGGCAGTAACACCGAAACCTGCCGTTGAGGATGTGAAGGGACGTGACGACGGGCATAGGTGCGTCCCTCGGGGCAGTAAAAGCTAATGATGGGGTTTGAAAACAACCGCTAAAAACGCGCCCCAATATCGTTATGCAGGTCGGGTCCTCGGTTCGGAATGAGCCTTCGGAAGGGTAAGACTACTCCTGCGACCCAGGGGGCCACTGAAAGGATGAAGCCCAATGCGGATGTCATAAGGCCCACATGGCCCAAGAGAAGGTAACTAAATCCCCCAGCCCAAACCAAATAGGCCAAGAGGGCCAAGGGGACAGGGTGATGGAAGGGCTAAACCAACCAAGCCCAAGGAAGCCCAAGAAGGCGAAAATGACCAATAATGAGGGTACATACCCAAGTACTGTCAGGCAAGATTTCTGATAGCACCAAATAGCAGGAGCACACAAAATAGCGAGGCACTGGCACTGTGCTCCCAATAGCCTGGCACAACCAGAGGCATTTAATGTGCCTTGACACATGTCAACAAAGAAGGGATATAGAATATTCGGTCCAAACAGACTGATATGGAGAGAGAAAACGAGAAAAGAGTATATAACCTTTTCCTGTACAGAATTGTGGTAGGATATCCTACACGCTAAAACCCTAACTCTCTGCTCCCAAGTTGTGAACTTCTATCTTCTGATCTTATCATTGGAGAAGGTTCCTGGAGCATCCTCCGCCACCTTTTCTTTATTGCCTTTTTCAGGAAACTGCATTCCCTTCTGAAGATTGCCATTCCTTGATCCTTACGACTCAAGCAACATCAAAGCAGAGCGCCCAATAC
>JAKNRG010024406.1:0-11524 GCA_024706555.1 Mandevilla sanderi x Mandevilla atroviolacea | reverse complement strand
ATTTAAACCAAAACCCAATCGGTGGAAGGGAAAAATGAGTATTATGGAATATTGAGTTTCTTCAAAACATTGAGAAAATAGTGGTGTACTGTCTCTAGCCCATGGGCACAAGGGTTAGAAATCACTCAAGTTCCTAGGCAAGGCAATCCAGATAAATCCAAAAATCCCCTTTATGATTAAGATACTAATTTCATATCGATTCTTCACAAAAATTCTCTTAGCATGTGTGCCTATAAGGACATTTACTATGATCGCTTTAATTGTATGTGTGATGCATGGCAAAAATATATGGCTTTGGGCTTTACACTGCATGGCGGCCCGCCAACTTTAGGCCCATGAGCCATTTCCATTTCCATTTCCACTGTCTCCCTCTCTCCTCCTCTCGCTTATAAATAGGACCTGGTCCCTCAGATTTCAAGTACGTTGCTTTTGACTCACGCAATATTTCTCTCTCTAGAATCTTGAGAGCGATATTGATTTTAGCATCGGAGGGAGACTCGAGTACAACCCTTGCCTCTTCTTAGTCTTTGCCGAATCGGATCCAGACGGGAGTTTCAGCAACATCATATTGGCGCCCACTGTGTTCTTTGCTCAAAAACCAAACATCTTATTTTCATTCCAAACACAGTCAGATGATTCTAATGGCTGCTCTCACTAGGCATGCTGCTGCCCATGCTCTATGTGAGGATGCCTCTCTCGTCCAATCCCCACACTTATTGGACAACACTCCACATCGGGAAAGGCATCCACATTCTAAAATACCTTTCCCACCCACTTTGGAGCTCCAGAAGCCTTCTCTGCCCCGAGGCTAAATCCAAGGACAAACAGCTATTGTCTACTTCTAGGACAAGTGCTCACCCCCAAGGCTTGGCCAATATTGTGGTTGGATGTTCTACTTTTGGAAGATACATGAAAAGAGATAGCCCAGCTGGTTTTGAAGGCTCGGTGAGGTCTGAACCTGTTGAATCCGACAAAGAGGTCCAAAAACTACTGACTAACCATCTCACGGAATTCAAGGAGTTCGTCAAGCTTAAGCAGGCTTCTAAACCCTCTCCTCAGAACATTGTGGAATTAGAGGAGGAGGAGGCTCATCCAACATAAACGACATTCCAGTCAAGCCATGAGCCTTAGAAAAACACTCATCTATCCCTAGCTCTTCTCAGTTGGCCGATCCCGAGTTTATGGATAAGGTCGAGAAGTTGCAAGAACAGATGATGGTCTTACCGGAACAGCAATGGAATCTCTTGGAATCAAACCCATTGAATGAGGAATATAAGTTAGCCCCATTCCTTAGTGGCTTCAAGATGCCTTTGATGGAGAAGTATAAAGGCTCCACAGACCCTGAAGACCATCTCAAACATTACACTACATCTATGCTAATGCATGCTGCAGACGATATGTTGCTGTGCAATGCTCCGCAAGCACTCTCTCGGGACAGTAACTAGATTGGTTTGCCTCTATCCCTGCCACATCAATCAATTCTTTATCCCAGCTAGGCAATAAGTTCTTGCAACACTTCGCTGGGAGAAGGCTACAGAAGAAGCCGACAGCACATTTATTAAACATCAGGCAGTTCAAAGATGAGTATCTTGAGGCTTTCTTAAAAAGATTCAATGATGAAGTCCTTCAAGTGCAAGATAGTGATAAGAAAATGTATGCCGAAGCCTTCTATAATGGCTTGCGACCGGGTATATACTCC
Organism: Mandevilla sanderi x Mandevilla atroviolacea; assembly: GCA_024706555.1. Classification (NCBI taxonomy): domain Eukaryota; kingdom Viridiplantae; phylum Streptophyta; class Magnoliopsida; order Gentianales; family Apocynaceae; genus Mandevilla; species Mandevilla sanderi x Mandevilla atroviolacea. The sequence goes on along the minus strand of JAKNRG010024406.1, from coordinate 9,825 downwards.
AACAAACTTGGCATTCTACAACAAAAATACACTTCAAAGCTGTTGGGAAAAGTGTGCAAATGGATAAAGATGGAGGAATCGGAGAAGTCCAAGAAAGCCTTAAGACAACTGGAAAGAGAAGAAATCCTGAAGGCAGAAAATAAGGGGATAAATAAGAAGCCAATAAGTGAAGAAGATAACTGAAAGTTCCCCTCAGGCTCGGGGCAGTGGTTGTTTTGTCCCCGATACTATTCTGGCGGACATCAGCCTGTTACCCAGCCTCAAAATAATTCCTAACCTACACATTCCACTCAATCCTTACCACCACAAAATCCACCAGCATAACCACCGAGACAATTCCAAAATAGGCGACCTGAGCCTAATAACCGCACCTTCGCAAATTCAAACCAGAGGCCTTCGCGCCTAAATCAAAATCCAAACTTCACACCTTTGAACGCTCCTCGATCTCTGATATTAACTAAGACGGAGAGTTATGGTATTCTGGCCCCACCGCGGCCCTTACAAGCCCCTTTGGAAAGGAGAAATTCATCAAAATATTGTTTTTTCCAAACGGAAATTGGTCATCACATCGAAGATTGCTATCATTTAAAGAGGAAAATTGAAAATGCCATCCAAAATGGCTAGTTAAAAGACTTTGTGGTTGCAACACAAGTTCAGCCACCCCCGCAGTAGCAGCACCGGCAACAAGAGCGTAAGGCAGACACTTGAGAAGTTTAGCCGAGAGTAATCAACATGATTTTAGGGTTGCACTCCCAATACGATGTCAGGCTAGACAAGCGACCGAGATTAACGGACTCGACAGTAGTCCATGACAATTATCCTTTAGTCGTGTTAATGTTAATAGCTGACTGTTGGGTGAAAAGAATATTAGTTGATACTAGAAGCTCAGCCAACATTCTGTATTATGAGGCATTCCAGAATATGGGCTTAAAAGATTCAGTTATTAAGACTCAAAAGGTCCCTTTTATCGAGTTTTCAGGGGATGTCACTTATGCCTTAGGCTCAATCTCTTTACCAGTAGAATGGGGACTAAAAGATATGGTTGTCAGAAAGTAGGCTGAGTTCTTAGTTGTCGACAATTCGTTTGCATATATCATCATTTTTGGAAGACTGGGACTGAATATGATGCAGGCGATGGTCAATACTTTTGAAAATGAGCTGATAACCACAATCAAGGATCAAGCGTACATTATTAAAGGTGACATCAAGCTTGGCCATACTTGTTATCACGCTGTAATTGCCAAAATCCTTGCAAGAATCAAGCAAGAGGAGGATAGGTTCGCTAACGAACTCGAAAGAATCGAACCTTCGAAAGGAATGGAGATGTTCCAAATCTCAGCTGTCTACCCGGATAGGAAGGTGACTGCTGGAAAGGACTTGCCCATAAGGATATAGCACCATCTGGTGGATCTTCTAGCCAAATTCTAAGATGTATTTGCATGGTCTTCTCATGATTAGGGAGAAATCCCAAGAAATTTTGTTGAGCATAAACTTGGTGTCAACCCTGAGTACCCACCGGTTATTCAAAGGCAGAGACCCTAAAGCTTTGAAAAGCAAGAGGCCATTAGCAATGAGGTTCTGGAACTGTTAAAAGCAGGGATTATTAGAAAAGTACAATTCCCAATATGGGTAGCTAACCCAGTTCCGGTGCTGAAACCTGATGGCTCGTGGAGAGTCTGTATTGATTTCATTTCGATAAACAAAGTCATTCACGATGCCGCGGATTGATCAATTGGTAGATGTAACGGAGGGATTTCCTCTACTATGCTTCTTGGACGCATACAAAGGATATCACCAAATTTTAATGGCTAGGGAAGATGAAGATAAAACGTATTTTTTAACTCCACAAGGCCTATTCTGTTACACTCGGATGCCATTTGGGCTAAAAAATGCATGGGCAGACTTCTAAGATATAATAAACCAAATGTTTGTAAATCAAATTGGACGAAACATGGAAGCATACGTAGATGATATTCTTATCAAGTCCAAGACATTCGATACTTTCCTAGGAAACTTGGAAGAAGCCTTCATGGTGATGCGAAAGTACAAGATGAAGCTAAACCCCAAAAAATGTCCATTCGGGGTAGAAGTTGGTAAGTTCTTGGGGTTTATGGTCTCACACCGAGGAATAGAGGCCAACCCATCTAAAATAAAAGCCATATTGGAGATGCAACCTCCCCGAACATTGAAAGAAGTGCAAAGGCTCACTAGAAGGATCGCGGCTCCCAGTCGATTCCTTTCAAAAGCCAGAGAACGATCCCTTCCATTCTATCAGCTAATAAAAAGCGCAAAGGGGTTCGATTGGACCCTCGCGTGTGATCAAGCTTTTGAGAAAATAAAAAAATACTTGTCATCTCCACCATTGCTAGTATCCCCAATTCTCGGAGAAACATTGATATTATATCTCTTGATAGCGCCTCAAGCTGTAAGTTTGGTTTTATGCGCCAATCGGGGATCTAATATCAAACCAGTATATTACACAAGCCATGTGCTCCAAAATGCTGAGACTAGATATTCATCTATTGAAAAACACATACTTGCACCGGTCATTACTGTTAGGAAATTAAGACCATATTTTCAAGCACATACTATCAATGTTCTAACAAATGTACCTATTCGACAGATAATGCATAAGCCAGACGTAGTTGGCCGCTTGATGAAATGGGCAATTGAGCTATCCGAGTTTGATATCCAATACTCGCCCAAGAAAGCAATTAAAGCTCAGGTACCCTTGGATTTCATCCTTGAGTGTACTATTCCTGAATCCAAAATTGATGCAAGTGAGAGTAACAAATTCTCAAAATTACAGGACTGGTGGACCCTCTACACCGATGGTTCGGCAGGCAATGAGAACAAAGAAGTGGGGTTCATATTGATCAACCCCGAAGGTATAAAATTTAATTATTCCTTAAAATATATTTTTGCTATAAGCAACAACGAATCTGAATATGAAGCATATCTTGCAGGCTTAAGAATGGCCAAAAATTTGCATATCAAGAATCTTGTGGCCAAATTAGACTCCCAAATGGTAGTCGGACACGTGAACAGGGAATACGAAGCCCGAGAGGAAAACATGCAGAAATATCTTTCCTTGGCACAAAGCCTCTTTGCATGTTTTGACTGTATAAAAGTAGAGCACGTGTCCAAAAAAGAAAATGCCGAAGTTGATTCTTTTTCCAAGATTAAAGCAAGTAACAAATTGATGGTCTATGGATAGAACCATTAAATAAAAAATCAATCGATCTTATTCAAGTTCAATGTGTTGCAAATAATTCCAATTGGATGACTCCCATTGTAGAGTATATCTGAGAAGGAAAGCTCCTGGACGATAGTGAAGAAGCAAAGAAAGTTAGAACAACTAGCTCTCGCTACGTTTTAATGGATAATCAATTATACTGAAGAGATTTCTCTTGGCCACTATTAAAATGTGTGCTTCTAGACGAAGGTAATACATTCTTCGTGAAATATATGAAAGGATTTGTGGGTCCCATATTGGATCTAGAAGTCTCACTCGCAAGATGATGAGAGCAAGGTAGTTCTGGCCCACTATGGAAAGTGATGTGGTCGAATTTGTAAAGAGGTGTCAAAAATGCCAATTACATGATAATGTACATCACTTGCTTGTTACAGAGTTACGATCTTTAAGTAACTCAATTCCTTTTTATCAATAGGGAATGGACCTTTTAGGCTCGTTCCCGAAAGCTATTGGATCGAAAGAATTTTTTGTGGTGGCTTTTGACTATTTCACAAGATGGATAGAGGCTCGGCCCCTCGCTTCCATCACCGCACGTAAAGTAAAAATTTCTTTTGGGAAGAAGTCATTACCAGGTTCGAGATTCCACAAGTTTTAATAACAGATAATACGAAAAAATTTGATTCACAAGAATTTCGCAACTTTTGTTCTGAATTACACATTGATCACAGGTTTACATCAATAGCTCACCCACAAACAAATGGGCTAGCCGAAGTGGCAAACCGAATACTTCTGCAAGGTTTGAAAAATATATTAGACTCGGCCAAAGCAAAGTGGGTAGACGAGCTCTCAAGTGTGCTATGGTCGTACAAAACTACGCCAAATGCTAGAACCAAATAATCCCCATTTAATTTGTGCTTTGGCACTGATGCAATGATCCCAACAGAAGTGGGAAGCACATCCTTCAGAATCGAATATTTTGATATAACTTTGAATGATCAGAAGCTGTCTGAAAATCTAAACCTTTTAAAAGAAACAAGAAGGCTAGTGGCCCAAAAAGAAGCACTTTACAAAAGACAAATAGCGCAATATTATAGTCGGAAACTCAAGCCCATGGCATTCCAAGTGGGAGACTTAGTGCTTAGGAAGAACGAAGTTAGTCACCAAGACACCAACCGAAAGTTAGACTCAACCTGGGAAGGTCCATACGTGGTGGCTAAAGTTCTTTCTAGTGGAAGCTACTGGTTACAAGACTCAGAAGTAAGAACGCTTGCCCGATCTTGGAACGGGATGAACCTTCGGAAGTATTACAGTTAAAGCTGAAGATTCTTAAAAAAAATACTTTGAAGTTGTAAATTTCAAACTGTAAATTCGATGAAAACAATACCTTGAACTTGTAAATATTTTGCCTAAGTACTTTTAATACTTTAGAAAAGTTACAATGAAGAGATACTTGACATTTTCAATATTTCACAAAGGCATAATTTTCAGTTGAATGTTATATTGCCCCAACTCATCTAAGACGATACTACATAATTGATTTAAGACGATGTTGCTCAATTCGCTTTAGATGAGACTAAAACAATTATTCATTCATAAGCAAACACAAATGCAGAAATTGATATTTCATTCCATGAAGGGAAGTTACATGAACTAGAAAAAGTTAAAATTCATACAAAGGAAAATATCAAAAATCTAAGCTTGATCTTGAGGAGTGCCAGAAATGGTTAAAGGACCAGCCTCGGAGGCTTTGGCTGCTGTAGCTTCAGCTTCGACTGCCTCCTTCATTGCCTTAGATTTTAAGCTCAATTCTGCCAACTTTTCTTCCATGTCCTCATCCAAATCTTTAATAACCTCTTAGGAGACCGAGGAAGCATCAGATTCAGCTTCAACTTCTTCCTCACCTTCTTCTTCTCCCTCAGAGTTATCAAGACTAGGATAAGTCCTACACCCTTTGTTCATGTTGAAATCCTTTTCCCAAGGTAGAGGAATCATTTTCATCCTATTGGCATAGAATGGTTGTAAAGGCTCGGGAACAAGAAAGTCCGGGTACTTCTCCCACACATATTGGAGAGTTTACTCGGTGGTGGCACCTACGATTGGCTCGGACAAGCGAAGCCACAGATTTTGACACTTTCTCTTTTGAAGAAGTCCACAAGTACTTCTTCTTGAACTTTCTTCTTCAAGTGCCCATCTTGGTCTTCATATCGCTTGACCAAGCGCGTTGATTCTTTTTGCCACTTTCTTCGTGCCTTCCACTCATCCAAGTATTTGGTCCTGAAGAGCTCAGACTTAACCTCTTCAATGGCAAGCTGGGACTCAGTCTCAGTACGAAGCACCTCTGACCACTCCCAAGGCTTTAACAGCAGACTCGGCTTGAGTGCTCAGTGTGAGCACTAAAGCCTCATCCTCTACTTTGTTCTTTATGGCCATCTCTAACCCTTTATTAGCTTTCTCCAACATTTTCTCGGTCTCCATTAACTGAGACTTAGCTGAAGTAAGGGAAAATTGCATAGCCTTCTTTTCCTTTTCTATTTCTTCCAACCTTAACAGCTCGTCCCGCTGCTTCAAGTGGTTGTGGAAGAGCTCGGTCTCCAAGCTCAGACTCTGCAATAGTATTAAAAAATCTACACTTAGATAAAATTTAGACAAACAAAGAGAAGTATAAACATTTTGTAAAAAGTACTTACCCTCATTTTCAAGATAGCAATGGTATCTTCAAGCTTCTTATCTGACAGTCTCTCATAATGTAGCTCCTTAGCTGCAATCCTAAAATGGCCCAGGAAGTCAAAGGCTTGGTCAGCGTGAATGATCTTGTCACCCTCTTTAATAGACCACTTGGGCACATGTATGGTCTCTCCAGCTGATTCCTCACTACGAAGAGGACTCCCCAGAGGTACTGGTGAAGGGGATGCCATCGCAGTCTTGGGGACTATTTCCTTACCTTTCCTTGAGACTTCAGCCCCAACACTTTGGATTCTTGGGATTTCTTGGGCCACTGGCTCCTTTATTGCCACTCCCTTCTGTCCTTTGGATTTTTTGGAGGGATGACTGCTAGGTCTCTTGCTTTTTCTCTTCTTCTTCTTTTGAGTCTCTCCTACAGGGTAGTCAATTCTTTCCCAGGTAAGTAATATACCCCTGGAGTACCAATAAGGTAACTGTAACTAGGTTAGCCAGTATTTCATATACTATACTATAGCCTAAAGATGAAACGGCTCACCTTCAGTAGCTTTAGGCTCGGGGGAGGCAGGTTTAGAGGTCTCAGTCTCCTCCGAGTCTTCGATAACTACCCTCTCCACAGTCTCGGATAGTAGACTCGGGGCCACAAGCTCAGTTGCCTCAACAGGCTCAGAAGTTTGGCCCTTATTTCTGGCCATCATCATCTCGAGAAGTCTTTTTCCTGCAAACAAGGCACGTGAGTTAGTAACAAATTCAAAAGCAATATTAAAAAATAAGGATAACTTCCAAAAATTCCTTACTCAATTGAACTATATCAAAGGGTTTATCCCTTATTAAACCCGCAGCGTCCAAAATTTGGATGTTCCACTCTTCCTGAATGGTTATCTCCTCCCCGAACCTTACCATTACGTTATAGTCATCTTTATACAAAGGCTCGGCTGGGAGGGAGTTATTCAATTTTTTCCTAAAACTCCAAGGGAAGACAGTCCCCGGGTGCTAAAACTACCATGAAGTACAAAGAAAAAACCCTCTTTCCACCCATGGATGCTACTTGGGCTATTACATAAACTTATGGACTTTGGCCGTTTCTGAACATAAAAGAACCCACGGCCCTCCCGTTTCTTATATTTTTGGCTATTAATGTACAATTTTCTCCACAATTCTAAACTAATGGTAACACCACAGGCTCGACAAATGATTATGAAGCCTATAGTCATTCTAGTTACATTTGGGCTCAATTGCCCCAACTGAATATGAAAATATCTAAGTATATCCTTGAAAAGAGGATGTAAAGGAAACCCAATGCCAGCCTTCAGCTAACCTTCATAACAAGACAAATGGCCAGCGGGAGCCATATCGATCCTATCAATCACGCTAGCTGGGGTTAACCAATACCCCAGGGGAATATCATATTTTTCCCTAATTTTACCTAACTTTTTATCAGAGTCCATAACCGAGACTTGGGTAGAGTGTTGAGCTAACTGGACTAAAGGTCCCTCATCATAGGCAAAATCAGCCAAGTCAACACTAAAAGGGGCACTACTTACTCTTGGTTCGATGTATTTTTGCCCTATGGAGGAATCAGTCTTGTCTACTAGAGGAAAGTCTACGAAACATTCCATTACACTCGTATCTAATGGAAGAGGGGGCTAGGTTCGAGGCTCTCCTATCTACCATAGGCCTAACCCTAACCACTTCTACACCCCCAACCTTAACAACAATGCCGCTGCTTCCCTCCATAACCAAAATCAAAATGTCAAAGTACGAATTTTACAGCAGAATAGTGACAACCCTGCATTAGAGGAAGCTATATCAGCACAACAGTGGTGAAATATGGGAAAAACCTAACAATTACTACGGGAATGAGGTATATAGAAAAAGCTACTCAAACACTGACTAAAATAAGAACGATGAATGATGAAAACAAACCAAAGGTTTGGCCTTTCTTCTTTCTACAAATGGTAATGAAGAACACAAGAAGGAGCAACAATGGCAGAAAGGGTTTACGAAGGAAAAGATGACTACTGAGGCAAAAATTTAACTTTTGAAAATTGAAAGTGAAAAAGGAAGGAAGATCTTACCCATACATATATATATATACTTACCTACGCCTCTTCAGTAACTTGTAACAGACACCACCTCCCACAATCGAAACAACGTGACCCTTGATTTGATATAGTCACGTCCATCCCCATGCAACCCTAGCCGTTAGATGCAAGATTAACGGACATAATGATTAGTTACATTTAATGCCCCAGGCGCATGCAAACACATGTATGACAAAATGTGCACCCGAAATTAATGCCTACAAAAAGACGAAACTAATTTAACTTAAAGGAGGCTTGTCAGACGTTTGGTCTTATCATGGTAGAACTCTCGGTATTAGATAGAGCATAACTCTCGGTATCAGCCTCAACCTTAGTTATCTCACACTTAAAGAAAGAAAAATCTCTTTTTTCATTAAAAGGAAAGAACGCAATGAGCTCAAGATAAAACTCAAGAAAGGAGTTACACTTGGAAAAAACACTCGGAACAACCGAAATGCAGAGAAAGCTAGGGGAAAAAAGAGTCTAAAACTCGAGAAGAAAGAGTTAAAACAAAATGCAATACTCGGGAAGAAATTATCAAACTGGAGAAAAGAACTCAAAGTTGGGAAAGAAGACTCTAAAAGACCCAAAGACTCAGGAAGAAAAAATCAAACCAAGTCAAACCAACTTGGAAAAAATCAAGAGGTTAAAATATTCATCTAGACGAGTGTTTAATGTGTATATTTTTAAACTTGGTCATAAAAGACCAAAATTTAGAATTCAAGAAGAAGTTGTACTCCAAGTTAGAAAAGCCTCTCGAATATCACCCTCTTATAATAAGAAGAAAACTCCTACTCATAACCCGAGTCCAAACGTGTTTTATTTATTTTGTTGAAAGGGCATATGATGCATGGCTAAAATATATGGCTTTAGGCTTTACAATACATTGGCCTCGTGGCCCACCGACTTCAGGCCCATGAGCCATTTCCATTTCCATTGTCTCCCCCTCTCCTCCTCACGCCTATAAATAGGACCTGACCTCTCAGATTTCAGGTACGTGGCTTTTGACTCACGCAATATTTCTCTCTCTAGAATCTTGAGAGCGATACTGATTTCAGTATCGGAAGGAGACTCGGGTACAACCCTTGCCTCTTCTTAGTCTTTGCAAGATTGGTTCCAGAAGAGAGTTTTAGCAACATCAACGTGTATTTACTCTATCTAAAAGCTTTCCATAAGATTGAGAGTCAAGTTTAAATTACTGACTTTGCCATCAGAGTGATTTTGGGAGTTAATCCTATTATCCCATATAGTTTTGTATAGGTATTCAACCTGAACGAAGCTGTTTGTGTAGGTATCCAGAAGAAGGTTCGGCTACATCAGATAGTTTTCCTTAAAGTGCCAAGGTTGTTTAACATTGGAGTTGTCCCACTCAAGGGTAAGGATGATATCAATCCAAATCAAATGGGTATCTTATAAAATTAATTCCTTATTTTAATTTATTGAATTTCAAATTAATTTCTTATCTCGAGGGTGAAGTTATAACTTATGTCGACAAGGAAAGAAAAGCTTCATTAGATTCATCTTTTCATATTCTATTTCTTTTATGAAGTACCTTTTTACGAGCGAAATTGAGTTAAATTCTTAAAGTTCGTATATTTTGTGAGCAATGTAAACTTTCAAACTGGTGTTATTGAATTCTTGAGAGACAATTGTATTGGTACCATTTTGCACTAAGTGATGAGCAATTACATATTAAGGACAAAAGGGTTCAACTCTTGGCAACAACAAAATCATTTTATTGTTATTTTCGGTATCTCCAACTATTTATTCTAGGTACAAGAAGGTGATGAGATTTGTTTATTAAAATTTTGAATTAATTATATTAAATTATTTAATTGTTCTACTTTATTTTATGAGTAATATTTC
>JAKNRG010023747.1:0-10285 GCA_024706555.1 Mandevilla sanderi x Mandevilla atroviolacea | reverse complement strand
AGTCAAAGGTATTGCTCAATTTTTGTATTAGTCAAAATAGAAATTGTCAAATAATAGAAAAAATTAATATGACACTTTATTACATAGTTAATATATATTTTCTAATTGAAGGAGTTTTTGTTGCCTGAGCGAGAGGTCTTGAGTTCAAGCACCGGACAAAATCTCAATTATTCTTTGTTCCTCATGTATTAAAAAAATAATGAATATTTGTTTCTGATGTATACTTAAAATAAATCATTTTTGAGCTTTTACATTAAGTGGGTCTCGACGCCCAGTTGGCCAAGATGACAGGCCCATGAGGCCCATCTCCTTTCCACTGTCTCCCTCGCGTCTATAAATAGGCCTCCACATCTCAAATTTCTTGTAATTTGCTCTGACTCCTTGCAATATTTCTCTATCTAGACTTTTGAGAGCGATACTGACCTTAGCATCGGAGGGAGACTGGGGTACAACCCCTGTTCTCTTCTTATTCTTTACAGGTCCAATTTCAGTCAGGAGTTTCAGAAACATCAGATTGGCGCCCACGGTATTCTAAGCTTGAAAAACAAAACCAAACAAATTACTTTCATTTTACTCGCCAATTCTAAATGGCTACTCGCACTCGGCATGCTGCAGGAAGACGCATCTCGCATCCCTTCCCCATGCCTCTTGGATAACACTCAACATCGAGAAAGGCATCCACCCTCCAAAATCTTCTTTCCACCAACTTTAGAACTTCATAAGCCTTCACTGCCCGAGGCTAAGTCTAAAGATAAGCAAATATTATCTACATCCCGAGTAAGTGCACTGCCCCAAGGCTCGGCAAACGGTGGTTGTTCCACCTTTGACAGATACATGAAGAGAGACCGACCAGCTAGTTCAGAAGGCTCGGTCAGATCAGAACCCGCTGAGCCTAACAGAGAAGTTCAAAAATTGTTGGCTAACCACCTCGTTGAGTTCAAAGAGTTCCTTAAACTCAAGCAAGCCTCCAAGCAACCCCCCCTCCCCCCCAAAAAAAAAATTTGCTGAATTGGAAGAGGAAGAAGGCTCATCCAATGTTAATCCACATGCAATAGACAAACCATCTATTCCTCCTACCTCTTCGCAGCTGGCCGATCCTGAGCGTATGGAAAAGGTGGAAAAATTACAAGAACAGATGGAACTAGTCCTTCCTAAATTTCAATTACCAAAACAGCAATGGAATCTTTTGGAGTCCAACCCGTTGAAAGAGGAATATTAGCTTGCACCATTCCCTACTGGATTCAAAATGCCACTCGTGGATAAATATAAAGGCTTAACTGACCTTGAGAATCACCTTAAGCACTACACTACTTCTATGGTTATGCCTGCTGCTGATGACATGCTATTGTGCAGGTTTTTTGAAAGCACGCTTTCCGGACAGGCTCTAAACTGGTTTGCTTCCATTCCAGCCAATTCTATCCACTCTTTCTCTCAGCTAGGCCATATATTTTTGCAACACTTTGCTGGGAGCCAACTTCAGAAGAAGCCGAGAGCACACTTGCTCAATATTCGCCAATTCAAAGAAGAGTCTCTGGCAGCTTTTTTGAAAAGATTCAGCGATAAAGCTCTTCAAGTACAAGACAGCGATGAGTAAATGTATGTCAAAGCCTTCGGCAATGGCTTGCGACTGGGTATATACTCCAATAAGCTTGGCATTCTACAACCAAAGTCCACCACGGAGATATTGGGTAAGGTGTGGAAAAGTATAAAAGGGGAGGAACTGGAGAAATCGAAGAAAGCTTTATGGTAGTTGGAAAGGGATGAAATTTTGAAGGCCAAAACTAAAGGGGCAAATAAAAATCCAAGACGGGAAGAAGATAGCCGAAAGTTCCCGTCAGCTTCGGGACAACAGTCGTTTCCCCATTGACGGATATCAGTCTTCCACTCAGCCTCAAAATAACACCCAACCCTCCAACCCATCCCAATCATTGCCACCTCAAAATCCACCAACACAACCTCCGAGACAGTTCCAAATAGGCGACTTGAGTCTAATAATCAAAACTTCACAATTACAAACCAGAGGCCTCCGCGCCCAACCCAAAATTCTAATTTTACACCTTTGAATGAATGCTCCTCGTTCCTTAATACTGACCAAGGTGGAAAGTTATGGCATCATCGCCCCTCCAAGACAATTACAAGCCCCAGCAGAAAGAAGGAATGCATCTAAATACTTCTTCTTCCATAAAGAGATTAGGCATCATTCAGAGGGCTGTTACCATTTAAAGTGGGAAATTGAAAATGCAATTCAAAATGGTTAGTTGAAGGTTTTTGTGGCCGTCACGTAGGTTCAACCACCCCCACAACAGCCACACAGACAACAAGAACCGAAGCCAGATGCCTGGGAAGTTCAGTCGAGGGTAATAAATGTAATCTCAAGCCTACATCCACAATGTGATGTCCGCCCAGAAAAAAGGCCGAGATTATCAGACTCAACAGTAGTTCACGATGACTATCCTCTAGTGGTTTCTACGCTTATTGCTGGTTGCTAGGTAAAGCGAATACTGGTCGATACAGGAAGCTCAACAAACATTTTATATTTTGAAGCTTTCAAGAAGATGGGTTTAAAAGACTCAGATATTAAGACCCAAAGAGTTCCTTTTATTGGTTTCTCTAGAGATGTTACTTATGCTTTAGACACCATTTCACTGCCAGTAGAATGGGGGACGAAAGCTATGGCCATAAAAAATCAAGCTGAGTTCTTGGTAGCAGATAATCCTTCTACTTACAATATCATCTTTGGAAAACCAAGGCTGAACATGATGTAAGCCATGGTCAACACCTTTAAAAACGAGCTGATCACTATAATTCAGGACCAGGCATACATCATTAAGGGTGACATCAAACGTGGCCACACTTGTTATCATGCCGCAATTGCCAAGATCCCAACAAAGTCTAAACAAGAAGAAGACAAGTTAGTTGATGAACCCGAAATGATAGAACCCTTTGGTGGCATGGAAGAATTCCAAATTTCAGCCATCCATCCTAAGAGAAAAGTCACAATGGGTAAGGCCTTTCCCATAAGAATAAAACATCATTTAATTGATTTGTTGGACAAATTTCAGAACATTTTTGCATGGTCTTCCCATGATTTGGGAGAAATACCAAGAAGCTTCACCTAGCACAAACTGGGAGTAGATCCTGAATATTCCCCAGTTATTCAACCACAAAGGCCACAGAGCTTTGAAAAGCAGGAGGCTATCAATAAAAAGTGGCAGAACTTTTCAAAGCCGGTATTATCAGACGGGTGCAATTTCCTATATAGGTCGATAACCCTGTCCTTGTGCCGAAACCAGAAGGGTCATGGAGAGTATGCATTGACTTCACGTCTATAAACAAAGCCATCCCCAAGAAGCCATTCCCAACGCCGAGAATTGACCAGCTGGTAGACGCAATAGCCGGATTTCCTTTGTTGTGCTTCTTAGATGCGCATAAGGGATATCATCAAATTGGAAGGGCAAGAGAGGAAAAAGCTAAGACATCTTTTGTGACCCACAAGGTCTCTTTTGTTACACTTGAATGCCATTTGGACTTAAAAACGCAGAAGCAAACTTCCAAGACATGATAAACCGAATGTTCATTATGCAAATTGGACGAAATATGGAAGCCTACGTGGATGATATTCCCATCATGTCCAAGACTTTTGATACATTCTTTGGGGACTTAGAAGAAGCCTTCATGGTGATGAGGGAATACAACATGAAATTGAACCCCAAGAAATCTGCATTTGGAGTTGAATCTAGGAAATTTTTGGATTTTATGGTTTCACACAGGGGAAGAGAAGCCAATCCATCCAAAATAAAGGCAATCTCGGAATTGCAGCCCCCCTGAACCTTAAAAGAGGTACAAAGACTCACTGGAAGGATTGTAGCCCTTAGTCGATTCTTATCCAAAGCCGGGGAACGCTCTCTTCCATTCTATCAGGTAATAAAAAACACAAAAGGGTTCGAATGGACCCCCGAGTGTGATCAAGCTTTTGAAAAATCGAAAAATATTTATCTTCTCCACCGCTACTGGTCTCTCCAATTTTCGGGGAAACATTGATACTATATCTCTCAGTGGCACCTCAAGCCGTAAGTTCGGTCTTGTATGCCAATCGAGGATCTAGTATTAAGCCAGTTTACTACACAAGCCATGTGCTTAAAAATTCCGAGACCAGATATTCATCCATTGAAAAGCACATACTTGCATTGGCCATTACTGCCAGAAAGCTACGGCCATATTTTCAGGCACACACGATTAATGTTCTAACTAATGTGCCTATACGACAGATAATGCACAAGACAAATGTGCCGGCCGCCTAATGAAGTGGGCAATTGAGCTATCCGAATTTGTTATCAAATATTCGCTCAAAAAGGCAATAAAGGCTTAGGTACTTTCAAATTTCATCCTCGAGTGTACCATTACCGAACCTAAAAATGATACAAGCAAGAGTAACAAACTGTCAATATTACAGGACTGCTGGACCCTCTACACCGACAGATCAGCAGGGAATGAACATAAATGAGGGATTCATATTGATTAATCCTGAAGGTATAAAGTTCAACTGTGCCTTAAAGTACAATTTTGCTGTAAGCAACAATGAATCTGAATATGAAGCTTTTCTTGCAAGCTTGAGAATGGCAAAGAATTTGCATATAAAAAACCTTCAGGCAAAACTAGACTCTCAAGTTGTAGTCGGACACGTAATTGGGGAATATGAGGCCCGAGAAGAAAATATGCAAAAATATATTTCTTTAGCACAGAGCCTCTTTTCAGCTTTCAATAACATCAAAGTTGAACATGTCCCCAGAAAGGAAAATACCAAAGCTGATTCTGGATTGTGGATTGAGCCATTGAATAAAAAATCCATTGACCTTATTCAAGTTCTTTGTATTGTGAACAATTCTAATTGGATGACTCCCATTATAGAATATATTCCAAGAAGGGAAACTCCCAAATGAGACTGAAGAGGCCAAGAAAGTTCGAACAACCGCCTCTCTGTATGTGCTCATGGACAATCAATTGTACCGCAATGCCTTCTCTTGGCCACTACTGAAATGTGTCCTCCCAGACGAAGGTAATTACATTCTTTGTGAAATCCATGAAGGGATTTGTGGGTCCCATATTGGATCTAGAAGTCTCACTCGCAAAGTGATGCGAGCAGGATACTTCTGGCCCACTATGGAAAGTGATATAATTGACTTTATCAAAAAGTGTCAAAAATGCCAATTGCATGACAATGTGCATCATTTACCTATTACGGAATTAAGATCCTTGAGTAACCCCATTCCTTTTTATCAATGGGGAATTGACCTCTTAGGGCAGTTCCCGAAAGCCACAGGTTCAAAGGAATTCCTAGTGGTGGCAATCGATTATTTCACGAGATGAATAGAGACTCGACCCATTGCTTCCATCACTGCACAAAAAGTGAAAGATTTTTTTTGGGAAGAGGTTATCACCAGGTTCGGATCCCTTAAATTTTAATAACTGATAATGGGAGACAATTTGATTCTCGCGAATTTCGTAATTTTTGCTCTAAATTGCATATTGATCACAGATTCACATCAGTGGATCATCCACAAACAAATGGATTAGCTGAGGAGCCAAACCAAATTCTCCTACAAGGCTAAAAGAAAATATTAGACTCGGCTAAAGCAAAATGAATAGACGAGCTTTCTAGTGTGCTCTGGTCATATAGAACTACACCAAATGCAAGAACTAAGGAGTCTCCATTCAACTTGTGCTTTGGCACCAGAAGCTAACTGAAAATTTAAATCTATTGGAAGAAACAAGAAGACTTGTAGCTCAAAAGGAAGCATTCTATAAAAGGCAGATAGCACAGTACTATAACCGTAAGGTCAAGCCTACAACTTTTCAAGTGGGAGATTTAGTACTGAGAAAAAATGAAGTCAGCCGTCAAGATTCAAATCGAAAGTTGGATGCAACTTGGGAAGGCCCATACATGGTCGCGAAAGTTTTATCTAATGGAAGCTACTAGTTAAAAGATTCAGAAAGAAGAATGCTTGCCCGATCTTGGAATGGGATGAATCTTCGCAAGTATTACACTTAGACAGAGTTTCTATAGAAATGCTACTTTCAAGTTGTAAATTTTCTAGTCAAGTTAAGACTTTCAAGTTGTAAAACTTCCTTAAGTCTAACAATGTACAATTGCAAATTTCTTACTTAAGTGATTTGAACAGTTCATGATGCAATGACCTATTCATAGTTATAATGAGAAACACTTATTCATTATTAACTTTCATAAAATATACAACTCTCGACCAAGTATGTATAATTAGACTATAAAGAGAAGAGACTGATTACTTGATTCAAGTACAAAGTCAAATGCAAGACGAAACTAAAAAAATAAACATAAAATAACACAAGTAAAATGTTGAAATAAATCTTTCATTTCATCGAGTAAAAAGTTACATAAGCTTTGAAACGAAAAATAAAAAATTTACAAGTCTCATAAAATAAGAGTCTCGGGAACGCTCGAAGGCCCAGCATTCACGGCAGCATTTATGGCCTCATCCCTAGCCTTAGTTTTTGAATTCATTTCTTCCAACTTCTCTGCCATCACCTAGCTTCTTTTCGACTTTAGCAGAATCGGAAGAAGCTTCAGATATGATTTCTTCTTCTTTCTTCTCTTCTTCTTCTTCTTCCGAAGCCTCGGGACTTGGATAAGTCTTACAGCCTTCTTTGGCATTGAAATCATCCTCCCAAGGCAAGGGGAGCACCTTTTCTCTTTTCTCATATAACGTTTACAAAGGCTCGAGAACAGGGAACTTAGGGTGCTGCTTTAGGAGGTACTCCAAAGTCTGATCAATCGTGGCCCCAATAACAGGCTCGGACAAGCAGAACCACAGGTTCTGGCACCTTATCCTCATAGCGCTTGACTAAGCGCACAGATTCTTTTTGCCACTTTTTATGAGCTTTCCTTTCCTCCATATACTTTGTACGGAATAGCTCGGCTTTGACTTCAGAGACCCTGAGCTCAGCTTCAGTTTTGTGCAGTAATTTTGTTGACCGTTCCAGAGACTCAGCAGCGACTTTAACCTGAGAGTAAAACGTATGCATTAAAGCCTCACTCTCGGCCCTCTTTCATTCAGATTCGGCCAAAGCTTTTTGAGCCTTGACCTGAGCCAGTTAAGCCTTGGTGGAATCGAGGGCAGCCACGACTTCTTTCCTTTCTTCATCAATTCCCTCAATCCCACCACTTCTTCCCGTTGTCTTAGAAGACGGTGAAAAAGCTCCGTCTCCAAGCATAGACTCTGCAAAACAAGTTACAACAAAAAACTTAGAAAAATTCAAGAAATTCATAAAAGAACAAGTTTAGAAAGAAAAAATAATTACCCTTATTTTCATCATAGTTAGAGTGTCCTCCACCTTCTGGTCAGACATCCTATTGCACAAACTGACTTCACTAGGGGTTCGGAAATGCCCCAAAAAATCATAAGCTTGATCAGGGTGGATGATCCTATCACCCTCCCTGGTTTGCACTTAGGCACATACATAATATCCCCCACCATTCTTCGCTGTGGAATGGACTCTATAGTGCGATCGATGAGGGAGGTGCTATCATAGTCTCGGGGACAACTTCTTTCCCCTTACCCGAGACTCCAGCACTTTGGACTGGAGGCACTTCTGGAGCTACTGACTCCTTGATGACTACTCCTTTCTGTCCTTTGGATTTCTTAGAGGGAGGCTGGCTATTCTTCTTTAAAGGAGAGGCGGCCCTCTTGGTCTTCTTCTTCTTCTTCTTGGTCACCCCTCCTATAGGATCAGTCAATCAGTCAAATTTCTCCCAGGTAAGTAATATACCAAGGGAGTACTCGTTGAATAACCGTAACTACAATTAGTTGGAATTTCATACACGGGGGAATAACCTTTAAATATTGAGGGGATAGTGCCCACCTCATTCTCACCTTCAAAATTTTGTGGCTCAGGAGAGGCAGTCCTCGAGACTAGGCCTTCAACCAAGTCCTCGATAAATTCGGGAACAAGACTTGGGGCGGCAGTCTCGTTGACTTGAAAAGGCTCGGATCCTTGGCCTTTGTTCTTGGCCATCATCATTCCCAACAACCTATTTCCTACAAAACAAAACACATGAGTTAGTATATCAATTACAAATTCAAATTCAAAAATGAAGTTAATTATTTAAAGCCCTTACTCAATAACACCATATCAAAGGGTTTTTCCCTTATCAACCCTGCTGCCTCAAAAATCTTGAGATTCCACTCCTTTCAGATGGTTATTTCTTCGCTGAATCTCACCAACACATTAAAATCGGCTCCATATAAAGATTTGATAGGGAGAGCGTTAGTCAATTTTTCTCTAAGGCTCCAAGGGCAAACTAAACCCCTAGCACCGAAACTACCATGGTGGACAAAGAAAAATCTCTCCTTACACCCACGGATACTAATGGGACTACTACACACGCTAATGAACTTAGGCCTTTTTTAATGTAAAAGAATCCATCGCCTTCTCTTTTTTTATATTTCTGGCCTAGTATGTACATCTTCCTCCAGAGTTCTAAACTAATGGTAACTCCACAGGCTCGACAATTATAATAAAACCTATGGTCATCCTAATGACATTTGGACTCAGTTGCCCCAACTAAATCCTAAAATACCTAATTATGTCCTCGAAGAGAGGATGCAATGGAAATCTAAGGCCAGCTTTTAACTACTTTCGTAACAAGAAAGATGGCCAGTCAGGACTACACTAATTCTATCAGTCTCAGTGGCTGGAGTCAATCTATAACCTAAGGGAATATTATATTTTTCCCTAATTTTTTCTAACTTATCATCGGTGCCCATCACCAAGACTTGTGTTGAATGTTGGGCCAACTGAAAAGGAGGACACTCGTCATAGGCCAAGTCTAGTAAGTCTGCAGTAAAGGGTGCTACCCTCACTCTTGGCGAAATATATTTCTGCCCTATCGAAAGTTCAGTCTCGTCTACCATAGGAAAGTTTACAAAATAGCCTTCACACTCATATCTGATAAAGGACGGGGGCAGGTTCGTGGACCTCCTATTTACTACTAGGCCAACTCTAATCCCCTCTTCCCCCCCAACTCTAACAACAACGTCACTGCTTCCTCCCATTATTTCATATCAAAGGCTTAAATTTTCAAAAAAGTGAAGAACAAAGTACAAACTTGCAGTAGAAGAAGCCATATCAGCAGCAATGGTTTAAAAAACTAAAATGTCTAAATTGAAAATTCACTAAAACGAACACAATAGCAGATAAAAACAAACCAAAAATTTGTTTTTCTTCCTATAAACTGTGAGTGAGGTTCATATGAGATCAACACTGGTTAATCAAACGCAAAGAAGATCAACAACAATGAGAAGTTTAGGTAGAAAGAAAAATTGCAAAGAGGGATTAGAGATGAGTTCTGATATTTCAAAGTGAAGAAAGACGAAGTACAAAACCATATATATACACTATTTCGCGCCTCTTCAAAAACCTTCAAAATTTTCGAAGATCTTTCAACGGACGCATCGCTTCATCACTGAAACGACATGACTGCGAATCTGACGGTCACGTTCATCCCCATACAACCCCAGCCGTTGGATATAAAATAAACAGACGCAATGATTAAGCGCATTTAATGCTCCAAGCGAGTGAACACACATACACAATAAAACGTGCATCTGAAATCAATGCCTATTAAAAGGAGAAGCTGATTTAACTTAAAGTAGGAATGTCAGACATTTGGCCTTATCGAAACAGAACTCTCAGTCATCGAAACAGCACTCTCGGCCACAGATAAAGCATAACTTTTGATAACTACCTTACACTGATATTTGCATATATCTTAAAAGAAAGTTTCAAGCCTAACCAAACTCGGGAAAGAGAGGTTAAACTCGGGAATAAAAGGCAAACCAAGTCCAATGAACAAATTCAAGCAGAAATGATCAAGAACGGCCAGTAAGCTCGGGAAAGAAACCCAAAAAAAAAAAAAAAAGAAGGAATACAATACTCGGGAACAAACATATAGTCGTTCCAAGATTCAAACCCAACAAGAGATGATTCTCACATTTGACAACACATCAAGAGGGCCAAGTAGAAAAATCAAGGCCTATCACAACAAGGAAAAACCCTTTGAACCAAGCCCAACATATTTTATTTTCATTTTTATTTTTATTTTTGAAAGGGCATATAATGTATACTTAAAATAAATTATTTTCGGGCTTTTACATTAAGTGGGCCTCACGGCCCAGTTGGCCAAGATGACTGGCCCATGAGGTCCATCTCCTTTCCACTGTCTCCCTTGCCTCTATAAATAGGGCTTCAC
>JAKNRG010023495.1:432-10945 GCA_024706555.1 Mandevilla sanderi x Mandevilla atroviolacea | reverse complement strand
GTTGAAAACTTTGATTGTAAGCTATAAGTTTATTTGCGCATATATGATTTGTTTATAAGGCAAGAGAAAAGAAAGAGTGGAGAAAAGTTCTATACGTATTTGTCTCATTGGTATGTATAGAGGGAAAAGAGACATTTCCACTACTTTCATATATGGTCTCCAATTCATAATTATCTTTTATTTTATTTTATTTTTAAATTCAGAATAAGATTCATATATAGGTTTTTTTGTGAAGAAAATAACATTCGTAGTTGAGAATATATGAATAGTGAATAACATACATTAATTTTTTTTATATTAGAGTTTTTTATATTGCTTTTTGTCAAATTATATATATATATATTATAAATTATAGAACAACTTTCATGAGGGACTAAAAGAGAATGAAAATCAAAAGGTTAACAAAACTATTTGACGTGGTATTTCTTTACAATTGTATCAAGGTAGGTTATGAATCTATTTTTATTGTTCAAACAAGTCGACAAAGATCAAAAATCCATTTCTAAAATGATGTTGCGGGGACCCTCGGACGGATCCTTCAGTTGAAATAGCTTCTTGAAAGGGAGGGTACTTGTCAAGACTAGTGTGGTATTGGGATGGGTCCTAAAACCACTATGTTGATAAAGTTAGTAATCAAGACTAACTCTCATTCTTATGGAAATTCCTAGAAGAGTAAATGCACGTACTTGTACTGAGGACTTAGTAAATGCCTTTATAGGCACTTGTCCTTTGGGGGTGTCCTAGTCGACTCGATGTGGGACTAGTGTTCGACAGTAACAGGGGAGTTCTGGCTCTGCTAAGTGGACTAGGCTTGTCTTGTGGCCCAGATGTAGTGGGCCTTGTCGTTGGGCCCTGTAAGGCCAGCCTATAGTACACCATATGACCTTTTAAAAAAGAAAAAGAAAACGTACTGAGATAGCTCTGGGCACAGGGGGCCTCGGAAAGATGTAGGGTGCGGCCTTTAAGGGCGAGCGCAAGCCATACTATGGGTCGAGGCTTCGGCTACATGTAGCTTCGGTCTTGCCTTGGGTGGCCCTCCTGCCCTTTCAAAAAAGAAAACGAAACTGAGGATGTGGAAGGGGTTTGGGATTTTGAAAGAGTCGGCTGGGCTAGGGTGGCAAGGATAGGGTTTGGGTTTCCTATGCGTGAAACCCTGTGTGCCGTCATGTCGTAATAAATGTGAAATGATATGGCGAGTGTGGGTCATTGGGGACAGGGCGCGTATGGTGGACGACACACGTGGGTGCAGCCACATCAACGTCTAGGGCCAAGCTGCGGCTCAAGAGCTTGAGCCGGGTTCTCTGTTTGAAGGTTATAAAAGGGGCGGGGTTCTTTGAGAAAAGGTATTTTGCTCCTTTCTTCTTCAAAGTTCTTCTGCAATCGTAAGGCCAACTTCACAGATGAGTCTCGATTTTGCGAGGGTTTGGTTGTTTTGTTCCTGTTTACTATGAGAATCTTGTTCTCTAGATTGAGTAGAATGCAAAGTTTGCATTTTTGTGCAACATTTGACACGAAGTTTCATCTTTTGCAGTAGGAGACTCACCGGTTCGTGAAGTTCTAGCCTTTTCTTTGAAGAATACGAATGGCATCTAGAAAAGGTATTTTAATTCATCTTTTCTTGTTTTGTTTTTTTTTTGTTGTAGATTCGGTAAGGAAAATGTCTGAAGGTCTGGCTTCGTGTAATTTCGAAACTGTATCGGACGTTCCCGTCGAGATGGATGAACGTGATTTCGAACTGGGGCTTGTGCTAGAAGGGAATCATCTGGATGCGTTGCCTCATAGTGAAAGATATAGATATGAGGGTAGAGACTATGACTTTCCTATCATGACAGAGGGGGTTTCGGCTGGACGGTTGAGATACAGCGAACCCTTAGTGAGGGTAGCCCCTAACTGTGATGATATTATGGGCATGGCCTATGATGAGGGACCGGATGGTAGGGAATTGTAATATAAAGAAGTGACCAGATGGTAGGGAATTGTAATATAAAGAAGTGGAGTGTAAGCGTCGGAGCTTAGACGAGCTCCGAGCGGGATATGATATCCTTGAGGAGTATCTACTGATTAGGCCGGAGGCCGGGGAGAAAGTGGATACTCCGCCAGAGGGGGCCATAACTAGCTACGCTAGTCATCTAAAGGCTGGGCTTCAGTTTCCGATGCATCCGCTGTTTAAGGATATATTTAGGTTTTTTCAATTACAGTTGGGGCAATTAGTGCCAAATGTGATTAGGATAATTACTGGGTTTGTCATGGTTTGCGAGGCCTGCGGCGTGTGCTTAAGTCTCGAGCTTTGGAGGAAGTTCTTTTACTTCGTCCTAGAAGTTCGGAGTTTATGATGGTCGGGGCTTCTTTTACATCACCAAGCGGGCGAATGTGAAAACGGTCTGCTCTGGTCCTTCAAATGTGCATGGGTGGAAGAATGATTTTTTTATGTGAGTCATGAAAGTTTCATGGGTAAGGGGATCAGTTTAACTTGGAATCAAAGGAAGAGCCTGAACAACGACTATCCCCAAGAGGCCGGAGGGTATGATAGTAAGTATGTCCAGCTGTGTCGGTTCGAGCAGACTTTGGTGTTGAAAGAGAATTAGCCGGAGTGGGTATTGAAGAGCTTCGGCCAGGTGTTTGGCTATGAATTTAATCTAAGGCTGCTAAGTATGTCCTTAAAATGCTTTAGGCTTTTTAAGTTGTGCTTTTCCCCAACTTTTTCTTTGGCTTAACTATTGTGTAACCTGTGTTTTGCAGGAACTGACATGATAGCTATGCTGGATAGTGTGAAGGTTTGTAAGAGGAAGTAGCCTAGTACGGATTTCCTGTCCGAACCTTATGCCGTGGTGACTGAGCCACCTAAACATACATCTTATTGGTTTGAAACCGGGATGCACGGTACTTATTATGTTGCAGGTAAAGGCAAAGGTGTTACTGGGGCAGAAGGCGGGGCCCAGAAGAAGAAGAAAGTGGATGCTGGTGCTAGAGTCGGCAGGTTGAAGGTGTCCCTGGGTGGGCCGTTCCGATCGGCAACAGATGAGGTTAGTGTTCCGCAGCCTGCGATGCCTCCGCCGAAGTAAACGGTGCCTACTGTGGCTTCATCCCTAGGGCCTTTGGCTTCGGCGCCTACGGGGAAGGGAAAAAAGCTTGTAGGTGATTCTGTGCCAGAGCCTACAAGTCCCGATAGGGGGCCTATCTTCAGCCCTAAATGGAACATAAGGGAGGGCGATAGGGTTAGTACAATTGAGGTAGCTCCGGAGTATCTGAACCATTGTCTAACTCCCCGGGAGTGGAAGATGTATGAGGCTGTCAAATCGGAGAAATTGATCCACAACTTGTCCTTGAGGGTTGTTCAGGTATGGGGTTTCTTTGGGACTTGCTTTATTTTGGTGGTCGAAGCCATGTGATTTTGACTGTTGCGTTTTGCAAACTTTAGGAGCGGCCCAAAGGTTGATTGCTAGGCACATCCATCTGGATGGTGTCAATAGGCAGAGGGGGGAGGAGATTAAGACGATGAAGGAGGAAGTGGCGTCCTCTAAAGGCAAGTTAGCTGAAATCCTAAGATTACAGGCGGAGCTAGCCACTGCTGAAGCCAAGGCTTCAGTTTGGGAGAAGAAGGATAGGGAGAGGATGTAGGTGTTAGAAGCTGATAATGCCCGACTGCAGGCGAAGCTGGAGGAAACCTTGGCCCACCTACTAGAGTAGACTGCTACCAGGGAGAACTGGGCGAAAAGTTATGATGAGCTTCGGCTCTCATATGAAACCCTTGATGGCAAGTTCAATGAAAGGGTAGAGGATACTATGGTGAGGGGCTTTCTGAATTCGGAGAAGTTCCAAAAAATGTGGCTTTTGCTCTCTAACGCGTCTTTTCGGTGCGCTTTTCATCGGGCTAACGATCAAGTGGTGGCCCGGTACCCTGACTTCGAGTTTGGACCTCCTATCAGTGGTTTCTTCAAGAAACCGGCGACATTAGTGCCGTTGCCGTGGGATGAGGGGTTTGTGTTAGAGGATTCAACAAAGCCGTATTCGTTGCCGAGGTCGGAATCTGAGGAAGAGGAAGAGGAAGAGGAGGAAGCTGGTGAGGCTGATGTCGATGTGACGGGTGATGCTTCAGGATCTGATGCACCTCCGTCTGTCATGGATATGGATCCAGTGACTTCTGGCCCCACAATTGTTGAATTGGAGGAAGGTGCCCCTCCGGCTTAGCAGCTAGCTTTGTACCAACAAATAGTCCATGGTCAATGTGAAATCCATGGACTTGGAATTATTAGATTATGTAGTTATCGATTAGGAATTTGTAATTATACTTTTTCTATAATGTAAATTTCATGTTGAACATTTGTGCCTTCACCCGATGCTTCATATGTTGCTGTTTTTTATTACTTTGCCTTCATACATTGACATGTGTATGGTTTGAAAAAGATTACACTAAGAGAAGTGAAATATAGTTCAATACACATGCGGTTAATCTTTTGAAAATAAGATAAATAAAAAGGAAATAATACATCAAGGGTAGTGTTTACGTAGGTTGGCAGAGTTCCACGAGCTACCCAACTGGTTTCCTTCCAGGTCCAGTAGCCAAAAGATCTCATTCCCGTTGTCTTTAACTATGAGATACGACCCTTCCCATGTTGCATCTAGCTGTCTATTCTGATCTTGTCTGCTAACTTCATTCTTTTGGTGCACCAAGTCTCTTTCCCTTAATTGCCTTGGCCGAACCTTCTTGTTGAAGTATTTTGCGACCTGTCTTCGATTATGCAGTTCCTGAAGGGCGTTTCTTTCTTTTGTGCCTTCCAGTAGATTAAGGTTTTCCACCAACTTTCTACCGTTGTACTCTGGGCTTAAGTGGTTTATCCTTAGGGATGTGGAACCTACTTCCACTGGAATGAGGGCATTTGTCCCGAAGCAGAGGTGGAATGGTGACTTCTTCGTCCTTGAGTGAGGGGTTGTTCTGTAAGACCAAAGAACACTTCGGACTTCATCGGCCCATTTTGATTTTACCAAGTCTAGTAGCTTCTTTAGTCCCTGGAGGATTGTTCAATTGGTTACCTCTGTCAGGCCATTCGTTTGGGGGTATCCCACTGAGGTGAACCTCTGGTAAATGTGTAATTCCGTACAGATGGTTCGAAATTCGTTTGCTGTAAACTGGAGATCATTAACAGTGATCAGAATTTTGGGAATCCCGAATCTTGTGATGACTGCTTCGCAAAAAAGTCTTTGATTTTCTTGGCAGTGAGAGAGGACAACGGTCTAGCCTCCACCCATTTGTGAAATGGTCGATGGCCACTACCAGGTGATCTCTGGCTCCGGCCGCTTTTGGAAAGGGCATTAGAACCCACTGGTAGAATGGAATTGGGGTGCTTTGGGCGCGTAGCTCGGAGGTTGGTAGGTGGTGAACATTGCCAAGAATTTGGCACTTAGTGTATTGGCCGACTAATTCCATGGCCTCTTCCTCCATTTTGGGCCAAAGTAACCTACGCACATAATTTTAGGGGTGAGGCTCCTGGAGCCAATGTGGGAACCTCAAATGCCTTCGTAAATTTCATGCAGGATGTAGTTACGTTCCTGGGGGGGTAACGTATTTTAGTAGGGGCCAGGAGGAGGCGCGTCTGTATAGTTGGTTGTCCACATGGACATACCTGGCTGCCTTCGTACGTAATCAACAGTAGGTGTTAGCCAAGAGGAGCCTTCTGAGATATTGTTGATTTGTTCCTTGTCTGTAGATTTTTTGGTTAAGGGTTCTATCCATTTACCTAGGATGTGTGCCCCAGTTTGAGTTTTGACTAGAAATCAGCTTCGGCATTCGCCGTGCGTCTTACATGTTCGACTCGAATGTAGCTGAAGGCTTTGAATAGTGCTTGGGCTTCGGCCAGGTATTTAGCCACGTTTTCTTCTTTTGCCCCGTATTCTCCATTGATGTGTCCTGTGAGGACCTGGAAGTTTGTTCTGGCGACTACATTTTGGTCGCCTAACTAGCGAGTGAGCCGTAGGCCTGCCGAGAAAGCTTCATACTCGGACTCATTGTTCGTGATGGGGAAGTTCTACTATAAAGCATACAATGTCCTGGTACCTTCAGAACAAACCAAGATGATGCCGGCTCCCTTAATCTTTTCTGATGACGATCCATCGGTGTACAGGATCCAACAGTCTTGCAAAGGTGGTGTGTGAGTGTCTACATTTTGCGCCGAGATTTGGCTTGGCACAGTACATCAAGGATGAAGTCAGAAAGTACCTAAGCCTTTATTGCCCTCTTGGTGAGGTATTGGAAGTCGAACTCTGACAGTTCAATGGCCATTGCATGAGGCATCCAGCCAAATCCGGCTTGTGCAGCACTTGCCTAAGAAGGGCATTTGATAGCACATGTACGGAGTGAGCTTGGAAATATGGTTTCAGCTTTCGTACCGATATTAGCACTGTCAAAGCATGTTTTTCCAAGGAATTGTATCTGGTTTCGGTTCCTTGTAAGATATAACTGATTTAGTAAATTGGTTTTATGTTGGAACCCCTGGGGGCGCATAAGACCTAACTTATGGCCAGATCGGAGACCGAAGGGTAGAGAGAAAGGGTTTCACCGAGGAGGAAGGAGGTGAAAAAGGGAAGTATGCTTTGAGTTGCTCAAAAGCTGTTTGGCATTCCCTATTCCAATGAAATTTGGGAGATCGTAGCACCTAGAAAAAGGGATGTGCTTTCTCTCCTGCCTTGGATAGGAATCGGCCGATGGTTGCAATGTTGCCTGTTAGGCACTGGAGCTCTTTTGTGGACACTGGAGACTTTATTTCCCATAGAGCCCAGATTTTTGAGGGATTTGCATTTATGCCTCTCTGGGAGACAATGAAACCCAGGAATTTACTTGCGGCTACTCCAAAGGAACATTTGGCAAGACTAAGCTTGAAGCCGTATTTGTCAATGGTGGATAATGTTTCGTCCACATCATCGATGATGTTGCTTGAGTCCATGGATTTGATTAAGATGTCATCGACGTAAGCCTCTATGTTGCGGCCCAATTGTTTGCTGAACATGTGGTTGACCATATCTATGAAATCTGCACCGGCATTTTTGAGGCCGGACGGCATTCTTTTGTAACAGTACAGTCCGTAGGGTGTAATGAAAGACGTCTTCTCCTTGTCTTCCCCGGCCATATGAATTTGGTGATACCCCTTGTAGGCGTCGAGGGAGCAGAGGGAAGAAAAACCTGATGTTGCGTCAACCAATTGATCGATGCGGAGTAGTGGAAAGGGTCCCTCTGGGATGGCCTTGTTCAGAGAGGTAAAATCAATGCAGACCCGCCATGCCCCCTCTCCTTTGGGTACCACGATCGGTTTGGAAAGCCACCTTGGGAATTGGACCCATCAGATTATGTCTGCTTTCTAGAGGTCCGGGGACTTCGGCTAAAAGGGCCTACTTCCAATCCTCAGGGAGTGGACGTCGTTTCTGGACCATAAGCTTGGCTTCGGCCAGGATGACGAGCCTATGCACAGGGAAGGCTCGGGGGACGACTTCAAGCTCCATGTTGCTCCAAGCGAATACGACCTCGTATTTTGCCAGTACGTCTAGCAACTGGTGTTTTAGGTGCAAGGGAAGGCTACGACCAATCTAGAATTTTCTCTCGAGGGCAGCAGTATTGATCTAGTATTCCTCCAAGTCTTCAAATGGTTGGAGTCGGAGCTCCTCTTTTACATTGAATAACGGGTGCGCGCTGGAGGGAGTCGCCGAAGTGGATGGCAGGCTAGGCTTGGCAATGGCCGTGTGGGAGCATGTATGGGCCATCTGGATATCCCCTAATATATTATGGGGTTTTCCTTGGGTCGTGGTCATCATCTTATTGTGGCATGTGCTAACTGTGGCTTCCATTCTATTCAGGCCCAAGCGGCCCCAAATTAAGTTGTAGGACGAAGGCGAGTCCACGACAACAAATTCAGTCTTTCTTCTCCTCGCTCCCCTCCGGACCCTATTCAACGAGCAGAATGATTACGCCCATTACGTAGGTGGTGTCGACAAAGAATCCAACAAGAGGGATTCGGCTCGTTGTGATTCCTGAGTCTTGGAGTCCCATCTTTTCAAATGTTTCGTAGTAGAGGATGTTAGCGAAGCAGCCTATATCTACTAGTATCCTCTTGACCATGCAACCAGAGCTTAGTAGAGAAACAAAACAAGTGGCTGTCATCGTTGACCGCGCTGTGTGCTCTTTTCTGTTTTTTCTCCAGGTGGACCTCATACCATGAGTGAAATCCAAAGATCATATTAATGACCCTCGGTCGGGGGCTTCGGCTGGAGCAGGTGGGGGCTGTGCTCTGGCTTTTGGGGCGACCTGTGTATTATTGACAAATTGGCATAGTTGACCCCTTCAAATGTCATTTTCTATCTCCCGTTTCAGTTCAAAATAGCGGCCTGTGTAGCGGCCATGGTCTTTATGGAAGTTACAGTATTTGGTAGTGCACCGCTGTTCTAGTGGGGATGCCATGGGCGGGGGAGGGTTCAAGATGTTTTGCTGCTCCACACTTTGTAGGATGAAAGACCTAGCAGCTGTAAGGGGGATGAAATTCAGGTTCTGTTGGTGCTGCCTTGGTTGCCTCTGCCTAGCATCTTGCTGTTTGTGAATGGCCTAGGGGGAGCATTCAATTGGTGAGGCTGTGATGTTACTTGATTGGCCTTCGACTAATGAGAAGGTGCGGTCTGTTGTGTTTGTTGTAGCTGAGGCAGGTGTGTTGGCCGGGGGGCACTTGGTTATTGGTTGACGACGAACCCGGGTTGGGGTTTTTACCGAACTTTTGTCTCTTGGTCCCTTTGCCCCCGACCCTGAAGTGTTCTTTTTTTGAATTGCCTCAGCTCTCTCTTGGAATCCTCCATATTGTCCTCTGAAATCCACTTGCCTACCAGAGCCAGCAAGCCATTGATGGTCTCAGGTTGCTGAATATTGAGCTTCTTTGAGTAGTATCCTGGGGAAAGGCCGTTGTTGAAGGCGTCTACATATGTAGATTTAGTGCAGTTATTGACTGTGAGGGCTTCATCATTGACCCTCTTTAGGAAAGTAGCCAGACTTTCCCCTTGCTTTTGACAAAGGTTGTGGAGGTGGATGCGTGGCAGCATCTGGGAATGGCTACTTGCAAAGTGCTGCAGAAACATGGTGCTCATTTGAGAAAAATTATAAATAGAGTTGGGTGGTAGGGAGGCAAACCAGTCAAGTGCTCTACCAGGCAATGTATTTGGAAAACACTGGCATAGAAGTTGGTTGTCTGCTGCGTACATCACCATAGCTGTGGTGTAATGCTTCAGGTGGTTCTCCAGGTTCGTGGTGCCGTTATACTTGTCCAAGACTAGGGATTTGAACCCATCTGGTAATGGTTTGGTGCAATAGTCCATCCTTGGCAGGTTAGCCGCCAATACATTCCCTTTGTGCCTTCAACTGGGTAAATTTTAGGAGTATAAGGTCACTTGATTCTGTAGTTCTTGGATTTGGGTTTGTATGACTGGGTTGAGTTCCGGAGAGGGTGAGGGGACGTTGGCCCCAGCTTGGGACAGGAAAAGCGGCGGCGAAGGTACTGGGGGGAAGGTCTGTGGAAAAGCCGATAAGTTGGTGGGGGGATGGAGGTGATTTAAGGTGGTGCCTGAGCGGCTGGAGCTAGTGTTAGAGGGGGTATTGGTTGCGAGTGATTTGGTTGATGTGTCGAACGAGGGCCCTCGGCTTGTGTAGCCGGTGGTATTTCGGCTGGCCTTGATTGTGGTGCCTGCGTCCTGGGATTGGATGGGGTGTTCACCGGAGGTAAGGATTGATTTGTACGGAGCCCTCTTCCTCTATCAAATGTAGAGCTAGGCATTTGGTCCGCGGGCCAGCCCATTTAACTCGTGGGTTAGGTGGGTTAGGACCAGCAAAACTAAGGCCCATTTAAATGTGGGTCATTTTGGCCCGGCCCGTTTAACCCGCGGGTCAGCCACGACCCACTTTTTTCTTCTTTTTTTTAAGTTTCAGACTAAAATAGTAAAATTGAAATGAAATTGTTTCAGCTCTAATTTCTCCCTTTAGGTCAAAACTCAAAAGTATAGAGTCTTTGTCTATCTCTGCTCTCTCTGTCTCGCCACTCCGCTCGCCGCTGTCTCGGTCTTTCCAGTTCACCGCCTCACACCCTCACCAGTCCATCAGTGACCATCACCAACGTTGGATACGAAGGCTATGGCCGGCTTAGCAGCAAAATCATCGGCTACCGACGGGCGACGGCTACTGATTGAAGCTCATCCCATATACCCATCCAATGATTCCAGTCGGTCCAACACTATCACCAACAACTGAAGGCTAAAGGGGGCTGAAGCTAAACTGAAACACGGTCCACCATCACCAACGGCTAAAGCTGAAGCCGACCAGACCATTTTCTTGTATGACTTTTGAGATTTCCCTTTTTAGTCCTTTTTGTTTCCTTTTTTTGTGTGTGTTCATAGGAACAAATCGTTTTAGCAAGAAAAGGAGAGGATAATGGATATGTCCACTTGGATTTGAGTATTAGAGTAATTATTGAAATGTAGTTTGCATAGATAATAA